>VUQG01026234.1:7240-26462 GCA_015106755.1 Etia nguti | reverse complement strand
CCCCTCACTGTGCATCCATCCGATGCATAACTTAATGTAATATAGCTGCAAGACTCACCGATGGGCGGGCATATCGAGCTTGATGATGCGATGTTAGCGCGCTAGTTTTCGCTTCGCTAACCACTTTGCTACAGGTTGTGCAACAAAATAGTGTTCGACCAGCATCCAAACCGTGCGCTTTAGTTCCGCTAGTCCATCTACACGCTCTCGACTGTTAATGTAAATGGTACGCTCTGTGAAGATCCAGATATTCTTTTTTTCAGTGTAATACAGTAGAGTCCTTTTGAAATGACATGTGGAGCTGACTGCAGGCCAGGGGGGTCGACCTATCCTACTGACTGTGAAAATATTTACATTTGGAATCTGTATAACGATTTTTTATTCGACAATTTAATTTTACTTGCGATTTTTTTTAATTTACAAATACAAATGGAAATTTTTCAAAGTTAATCGTGATCTAAATTGATGGAATAACGACTTAAAGTTATTTGGTAAGACTCTGTGGTTGAAAATTAACCAGCCCATAAATTATCTTCACTACTTAATAACTGTAAAAAACAAAAAACGGTTTGATGACTTTTTTGATCATGAGAAAAAACGTTCTTTTTTATCCCTTATTTAAAAAAATATTTTGTCACAGTAATGGAAACAATTATTACTATTATACTATAATTATTGTAGTGTATGAATGTTTGCATGTATGTATACTATCTTTGCTATTGTGGAATTCTCCCATAGGTTTCAGTTCAGGAGTCTTTGTCTCTCTAATAATGTCTGTGGTTGTGCAGAAGGGCAGGAGAACCAAAGACAAAAAAGTAGCAGGTTATAGCGGTGTAAAAAAGCAAGCTTAATGTCCATACTCATTCTCATACTAATTAAAAGAAGGCATATATATTTATAAATACCTTTATATCTGAATCATCTGGATACACCCCATTAGTATTGTTGTGGTTTACAGTGTAAATAAATATTAATGCTATTATACTGTAAAAAATGTTCAGTTATCTGCTTTTCCTTAAAAAAGATCCATACTACATTGGTGTATGTATAGCATGACTTTCAGCCCAGTTTATTTTAGAACTTACAGATTATGTATTAATGTATAACTAAGATTTTACTCCTCCAGGTTGGAGCTTTGTTTGCCTTCAGAACTGCTTTAATTCTTTGTGGCATAGATTCAGCAAAGTCCTTGAAAACATTCCGCAGAGAGTTTGGTCCATATTGGCATGAATTGCTGCAGATTTGCTGGCTGCACATCCACTTTGTGAATCTCCTACTACTCCTACTATTCCAAAGATGTGGTCTCGCATCTAGATCACAGTAGATCATTAGTTTCTGAAGTACTCAGGCCAGTCCGTCTTGTACCAACATCAATGCCACATATGGCCACTTAAATCACCCTTCATCCTTATTCTGGTGCTCATTTTGAACTTCAGGAAGTTATCTTAAGTATGTCTACACCATCTGATTGACTTATTAGACATTTTTATTAACAAGCAGTTGAACAGAAGTGGCCAGTGAGTTTATGTCATGCATTCTTATGTTTGCATTAATTGCTGTCATGTTGGTTTTATATAGCACTTGTTCACAGCTACAGTAATCTTTTCTATGGTGAGGTAAATAACATACAATATTAGAGAAATAATTTTCTTTTAATATATAGTTGCGATCTGAATTAATCATGCAACTTTGTAAATTCCAAACACAGGGAAAAACCAAACACTTTTTCTGAATTGTACTGATTTTATTGAACAATTCTTCAACACAACAATGCAGCTTCTATAAACTAGGACATTAAATCGTAGACATTAATTAAAAGGTGTATGTGTGTGGTGTGTTTCATCTACGCATGTGAATGTTTCTACGTTAATTATACACAATTATAATACACTTCTCCCCTCACGCTTATTTAGTAATGGTGTTTGCATTCATACTCTTTCCACTCCCACTAAGCACAATATATGGTGTTTTCTGGGATTTTTGCTTCTCCTGCAATAAAGCCACAGTCCCCAGAGGGGTATCACTGCTGCTCATCTTCTTCAGCAACGCCTCTTCCTCCAGCTTTTTCATCCTCCTCTCTGTCTTCATTTTTCCAGACCCCTTCCCGTGGAATCGATGGGAGAGCTGCCTAAAAGCTTCTTTTGGAGTGAGTTTCCGCCCAGACTCGTCCACATACTCAATCTTGACGTCGGGCTTGTAGCCATCCTTCTCCTTGAAGTCTTGCGTGAAGCCTCTGTATTCTTCTCTGCGGCTGTACTTGTCATCAAAGCCCATCTTGTCCTCAATGCAGTAGTCACCATTGGGCAGGGCGCCCTTTGGTGCTTTGACACGTGCTACTTTCTGCACTTGAGTGTCCAACAGACCCTTATTTTTGCACAGCAACAGGGCAGCAGCGAGGCCGGAGTTGACGATGGGCTCCTCGTCCAAAATGGTGGCAGAGGCTGTGGCGAAATCTGGTTGTTTTTGCTCCTCATCCAGGTTAACTGTGCTCCATCCAACATTCTCATCCATATCAGAGTCTGAACCTCCAGCATCATCTTTTTCCTCCTCCTGTTCGAAGTCCATAATGTCTTCCTGGTCCTCTCTGTTGCCTGACAGTCCGTATGTTGGGATATCACCCAGGGTTCTGCAAAACTCTGAGGTAGCATTGAAAACAATGTTGTTCCTCTTGTCAGGATCATCTTCGTTGTCATCTTTAACAAGCTTCTTAACCTGCTCCGCCACCTTCTCCCCGGAGTCTTTTAGGAGCTGCATTTGCTTCAGCTTCCTCTGCTTCTCCAGCTGCTTCTGCAGCTCCTGCTCTGCTTCATCCTCCTCAATTACAGCCGGCTCAGGAGGGGTAAATTCCTCATCGTCGCTTATGTCCATTTCTGCCATTCTGATGTCATCAGACAGCAGGGGAATTTCATGCGTCACCGCCTTCTCCTCTTTCTTTACTTGTTGCTCTTCATCATCCTCCTGTTTGCGGCCTCGACCGCGTGCCCTGGAGCCAAAGTCAGAGCTGCGGGTGTCATCGAGGTGAAGGTCATCTGCAATGGATGTCTTTTCCTTCTTCCTGATCTTCTTCACTCTACGTTTTGTCTTTTTAAAGCCCACCATTTCCTGTGGTGTGTAGTACTCGGAAGCGATAGAGAGCGCAGGCATTTCCAAGGACTGGGCCTGATTTCGCAGCATTTCTTTCATGGCCTGGAGCTCGCGCTCTCGCTCTCCATCGGCGAAACCTCCTGTATTCAACCGGAAGCTCTTTTTCTTCTCGCCCTCAATTTCCTCATCATACTTTGACAGAACAGAGCGAGATTTAAATGAAACCATGTCATCAACGCTCTCCTCTTCTTCGTAAGGTTTGTAATCTGGCTTTTTCTTTTTTAACTCCACATTTTTTTCTGCTTTTTCCTTGTCCACCAGTCCCACGTTTACAAGCACATCTTCCTCCTCTTCCAGAACACCTTTGTCTTGTAGGGTCAGGATGACGCTCTGGCCCTCAGAGAAAGACTCTACTTTGTGCTGCACTTTGAGTCCCTTTAAATCTCTAGATGTGTACGCATCCTGTTTAATCTGGGCAAATTCCTCCTCTACCAGATTGCTGACGCCAAACTCTTCATCCATCTCCTCCAGAAGTTTGGCTCTTTTCTCTGCCATTTCTTTTTCTTTTGCCAGCGTTCTGCTTCTCTCGACCCAGGAGGCTGTATCATCCAGCCAGTCATCCTCAGCTAGGGTTTTGACTTTCCCCAATTTCTGGTTGAGTATGCGTTTTTCCTTCAAAGCTGCAAGCTTCTCTCTCATCTCTTTCTGCTGCTGGATGACCACGGGGTTGATGGTCTCTGCAACCATCGGTTCCTCTTTGGTCCCAAGCTCCTTCTTGTTCTCATTCAGTTCCAGAGGCTTCAGACCCAACTTTGCCCTGAGTTTGTTTGTTTCTTCGATGCTGAGTGATGCATCTCCGCTCGCAGACTGAGGCTGCACTTCAGTATTGCCTTCCTCATATCCCACATCTACTTTCTCCTTCTTCACTCGTGGCTCCCCGCTGCTCCTTTCAGCCTTACCACGGCTCTCCCGTCTGCTTCTTTCCCTGGACCTAGAGCGCTTTCTTTTCTCCTTGTCTCGGTCCGAAGCGTCTCTGTCGCGCTCCTTGTGGCGATGTTTCTTATGTTCACGGCGGCGCTCCTCTGTGTCCTTGTCGCGGCTCTTTTCCTTGTGTTTCTTAGACGAACCCATCTTTTATCTGCAAATTACAACAACAGCATTTAAAAATGCAAGCACTGAAAAATAAAACTGCTAGCTCTGACAATTTTTTCGATTTGATTGACGAAGGGAACGTAGTTAGCTTTCCCGTGCTAACTAGCTTACATTAGCTACGAAGGCTAAGCGATTAACCGAAGCCACAACTTACGTAGTTCGAAGGCAAAGATTGAACTTTGCTTTCAAAATCCAATCTCAATAAGGGACTAGAGTTGTCGGCTGTATGTTTTCTTCAGGCCAGTGTAAATAACCCCACTCCACGTTCTTCTAAGTTTAAGAAATAAAGAGCAGCGAACGACAGTGTTGCTGTTTCCTGAAAACACACTTCCTGCGATCGAAGATTAGCTACAGGCTAACGTCGCCGCCTGCAGTACGGGAGTGTTTATGTCACGCTAGGACGCGTCCATTAGTTGGTGCGTCTCGGAAACGTGAAACGTTGCTAATAATTAAATGGATTTCACTGGACGAAGAGAGAACCTGTGAAGCTCTTTCTGGCGTATATGAAGAGCAACGACGGGCAACAACATCTCTGTCCGTTTCTGGCTCTGAACGGTGACAACAACGTTGCTTATCTTGGAACGTAAGCTAGCTACCTTAGCAAGTGCAGTCCTAACAAAATGACCAAAAGCCATCACTTAACATGATACGTTTGTGTTATAGCTATGTTGATGCTAATGTGCGGTGGCACAGAAGTTATTCAGACCTTAACTTAGATATGTAACTAACCGAATTTGCAGCTTTTAAGTGTAGTTCAGCTGTCGTTATGCGAGATATTTGTGAGACTGAACTTTTACCGATGCATTTAAAGTTAGCTGCACTGCGAGCAGCTGCTACGGCGAGCCTGGGAGCTGGTTAGTACTAGCCAGCTCCATCGGCAAGCTTGACAACTTTAGCAACTCGCTAGCAACACTAGTTTTGTCATTTTTTGTACACCAGCGTAAACGTTAAACACCGGGTTAGCTGGTACGGGTTAGTCGGGGTTGCCATGGCGATTGCGGGACGGAACTAGGTCACAAGTGTTGTGCTAGTGAAGTTTAGCAAATATGCTGTGTACGCTGATACCAGCGTTTGTGTTTATAGCCAACACCATCTTCTGCAATAATCGTCACTGGACTTCTTGTGGGTAATATTATTAATTTTCCTGCGGAGTATAGGAATGAGGCTCGCGCTAAAAGCCGCCGCGCGCTGGGGGGAGTATGTCATAGCTTAGCTTTCCCCGGGAATCCGAGCGGGCCACATACAATAACCAAACGGCAGCTAGCGCTCAGAGAGTCAGGGTACCAAAACTGACGGCACGTTTATGTGATCAGCGCAGAGGTACTGATGTTTTCGAGCTTTAAAAGAAAGCCACTAATGAAACTCTGTTGGTAAGAACTGATGCATATTTAGCTTTACCGTTAACTGTAACCGTCCATCATATCAAGCGTTGATGGGAGTTTTACGCATAGCCCGTTTAATCAACCGTACGTGTTTATTAATAGCTAAATACGATTGGTCAAGTGACCTTAGTCATAAAGTAAAATTATGAACAAGGTCAGTTTTAATGAAATGCGTAATGCCCTGTTTGTCATTGAAGAAGTTGATTTATTCAGTCTGTGGTTCGGTGTGGTGTCCTTCAGTTGTGGATTCCAGCAAGCATTTAAGAAGCGTTTGCTTAACCACACCGTGTGTCATTTTGAGAGTTGTGTGTTACTTTTTTTTACTTACTTATTTTGAGTGCTTTTTCTGTGCTGATCAGCATGACCATTGTTGTGAATTTCAGCAAGCTGTAGGAGGGTAGCATGGCAACTGGAGGCACTCCTTTTGATGACAGTGCAGAAGAGCTGCACAACTGGACTGTAAGCAATTGCAGCAATTGCAGTCTGGAAGATAGGCTCAACAACATGGTAAGGGCTGGCCCAATGTTGAATGTCAGAATGTTAGAAGCTCCATAATTTCATTGTACATGTACAATGACAATAAAGGACTTTTCTATTCTGTACTCTCTTCTTTTTGAAGTACAGCTCATTATCTTTTTTTCTACCAAGCGATATTAATGCTGTGGTAACTCTATGGTAACTCCCATTTATAGCTGTCTGTCCTTCTTTCTTTCATACACTATTTACACTGTGTATTTTAGTTTGGATTTAGTTTTAGTTTTCTATTTATAGTATATTACGTTATTATGTAATCAGAATCAGAATCGTGTTTATTGGCCGTGTATATGCACAGACACATACAAGGAATTTGGTTCCGGTAGATGGTGACTCTTAAGCACAGCACAGCATTGTATATCTCAACAATGTAAGCAGCACAATTCACCCACACACACACACACACACGCGTGTGGATATATACAGCTACACATGCATACACATACATACACAAGCTGTGTAAACCAACCATAAATAACCAATCTAAATCTTATATACATAAAATACAGGATGACAGGAATGAAATGAAGTGAAATGAATAACACAGAATGTACATAAGGTGCAGTTGCAGTCTGGCAGTGGGAGCAGTGTGACAGTTCAACTGTTTAGGAGGGAGATGACGAGGGGAAAGAAACTGTTCCTGTGTCGGATGGTCCTGGTCTTCAGCTTCTGGGAGTAGATCCTTTTAGCTGCTTTGATCTCCTTGGTCAGTGTGTTCCTGGCCTGCTTGTACAGGGCCCTGTCACCACTTCTGAAGGCGTCCTCCTTGGCCCTGCGAAGATGTTGGAGTTTAGGAGTGAACCATGGTTGGTTGTTGGTGTATGTGCAAAAGGTCTTGGTTGGCACACACACATCTTCACAAAAACTGATGTATGATGTCACAGTGTCCGTCAGCTCATCCAGGTTCTCAGATGCAGCTTCAAAAACAGTCCAATCAGTGCAGTCAAAGCAGTCCTGTAATTGTAATTGTCAATCAATTTCCCTACGGGATTAATAAAGTTTCTCTGATTCCGATTCTGATCAGACTCATGATCCATATTGGAACTATGTTAAACTGCACTTTCACTTAAAATAAATAAATTCCACTGATATTACCTTGAATAATAATTAACCCCCAAAAATGTTGTTTTTCGTGTGCTATCCTAAGGATTGGGGTGTACAGCAAAAGAAAGCCAACCGATCATCAGAGAAAAACAAGAAAAAGCTCTCAGCTGCGGTGGTGGAAAGCCGCCTCACTAATGATATTTCGCCAGAGTCCACTCCTGGGGCAGGTCGCAGGAGAGCCCGCACTCCTCATTCCTTCCCCCATATGAAGTACACCACCCAAATGTCTGTACCGGACCAGGCTGAACTAGACAAACTCCGGCAGAGGATCAATTTTACAGACCTGGATGAGGTAAAATGCTTCGCTTTTTGTTAATGTGTATTACTGTGATAGATTACTTGTCGAAAAGTGGCTTGCATGATTTACTGTTAGTAATATGACACGTATGTCCTGTCTCAGGTGGTGGTGTTGTATAAAAATGTTGACTGGCTTCATTTGTCGCTTTTTCTGTTCAAAGAGCTGTTGTGCAGTAACTCAATACAGGATTTATAATCTGACAGTGCGTCCTGTGACTGGATGCAGAATATGACTGCTGTCTTTTAGGAAAAATGTTTCTGATGAACAGGTCTATTACTACTGCAATTACAGGAATGCACATGCATGCCACAGGAATGGAGTAAGGCTGACAAGTCATACTGGCTCATGAGAGCAGGTTGCAGACATATCATCGGTATAAATTTCAGCTGGGAAATGACACAAAAATATTATAGCTTGGCTACCAGAGTCAAGGACAGTTTATTTTTCAGCTTTGAATGTCCCACCCTTTGCATTTCTTTGTTTCACTTAAAAAAAATTCAATTTGACTGTTTTTGTTGCCGGTTGGGAGCAAAAATATTCAGTAGTCAGATTTATTAAAGAAAACGATATATACGGTAATGATCTCAGAAATCCCAGTATCTGTCAGGCTACACTTATCATACCGTCAAAATGAAAAGTTAGTGATTAAATCTGCTGTGGCATTTTAGCAGTCACTGCGGGAAGTGATAGCAGAATATTTTTCATAGTTCGATACAGAGTTGTTTGACTGACCTTGTTCTGTTGCACCAGTGTAGGTGGCAGAATGGCAGAACAGAACACAAACATGGGAGATGAATTTGAGGATTGTAAATGGAGAAAGCATAACAGTAGATTGTTAATATATAAATATTTGTTTGGCTCTTCATCAGTGGAGAAAGCTAGGAGTCGAGGAGAGTAATAAAAAGGCAGTTAGATTAATATATAAATAAAATTACATACCTTTACAATAATCCTTATACTCTTTATGAGTAATCTTTGTCAGATGTCTGCTTTAAAGAAACACAATTCTAAACAGTTACTTTACTTGCAGTTATGCTAAGCTATGCTAAAAAAAAAAAAAATTACCCAGAACTTTGAGTGGTGATTTGTCTGATTTGTGATGACTTTTCTTACTCAGAGGAGCATCGGCAGTGACTCCCAGGGGCGCGTCACAGCTGCCAACAACCAGCGCCAGTTAGCTGGCGAGAACAAGAAGCCCTACAACTTCCTACCTCTGCATGTAAACACTAACAAAAGCAAGGAACTGCTCCCTCCCTCCTCCTCTGCCCCGGCTACTCCAGCGATCGCCAAGGAAACTAAGAAGCAGAGCCAAGGACTCAGAGACACATTAACTCCCGTGGTTCCTACCAAGGAACCTCCGAGGCTCAGTCATGGCAGCACAGACGGATTGCCCTCTTCGCACAGGGAACATGGCAGAGGAGAGCCGAGGATAGACAGCAGCCAGGTAATATTTTGTTGTTACTAATTTGATCTGTTGTTTGATGTCCGCTTGATGTCTTGAAGTTTTGAGGATTAAGTGGAACAGGGATGTCTTGGCTACAGTCCATTAAGTAGATGGGATTTTTAATGATTGAAAACTTTGACCGGCCTATGGTGCTATGAGGGAAAATAAGAATTGCCAAAGCGGTTAGAGGAGATCTATTCAGGAACTTGAATCTTTAACAGTGTGTTAAACATGTTTGCACATCATTGAAACCCTGTATTGATCAAAAACAGGACAAAGGTGACACATGAAGTATTAAAACTGATAACTTGCTTGTTATTTTAAATGTAACACTATGTTCGAAGTGGATGCCACCAACATTGTTCACGTAGTTCATAAGTTGAAAAAACTTGAGCTAAAAACATTTTGGAACATCTAACAATAAGTTAATATTAGTTTGCAGTGGCTGAGTGGATTCTTAGTTGCTATGAATGCCTACTTTAAAAGTTTAAGAATGTTACTCAGTGTAAAATTGCAAAAAAGGGGCTATATTGTTATCTGTGGTTTATAATATTATAACATTCAGATGCTGCAAAGAAATGTTTGCAAGCAAGGAACAGCCTAAAACCAACTTCTTAGAACTACACTAAGTGAATAGCAATTTTGTTAGTTTATGGGGCAGGTACAGGACCTCCAGCAAAGACAGAGTGTGGGCCGTTCTGACCGGTTGAGGTGCCAGAGGTAAATGGCACTTACCAAAAACACACACATTTGTGTTTATAGTTAATTTGACTGAGATGCAATGAAAAAATTTGATCCTTTCTTGATATTTATATTTTTTGCAAGTAAAATAACCTACCTGTATGTATATGTGTCATTGTCTGTGTGTTACTGCACTCTACTCTGAGAAACGAGAACTAGGATGAAAGTGAGGGAGAGCCAGTGCAGCTGAAACGAGGCTGTATTTAGGGCACTTTATAAATATGCCACCCTTGGTGCCCAGTGAGTTTCCGCCCAACCCCCTTTCTTGCCCTTGTTTAGACCAGTCTGAGCCTTCCTTACAGATGCTTGCTCACCTATCCTACAGTCTTTCTCAGTCTACTCTTTATTTCCAATCTGAAACCCACACCCTTACACCACCCTCCTCTCTTTCTGTGGTCTCAGGTGGTGAGCAAATTGGTACAGATCCGCGAGTACATCAGTAAGGCCAGCTCCATGCGGGATGACCTGGTGGAAAAGAATGACGTGCCGGCCAATGTGGAGCGTCTTTCTCATCTCATCGACCACCTCAAGGAGCAGGAGAAGTCCTATTTACGGTTCCTGCAGAAAATGCTGGTAAATCTGATATTTGTTTCTCCAGCTCCACCCATACGTCTTTTAGAATCTGCTTCATGCTTTTCACATCGTTAGGAAATCATTTTTTTCAAAATATTTGGCCTCTTCGTAACTAAAATAGTTTGTTGTTGTCTTTGAACTATTCCACATACACTGGATGATTTAATAAATAGTTTGATCGTGTTTTAAGCTATAATATGCTATAAAAACTGTAATATTTTTTTGTTATTAATTTTTTTGTGACGTTTTATTTAATATTTTCTCTGAGAAATTAACATTTCTAGAAAGCTACATTTTAGTCTTAAGTCTTGTAATCTACAAATGAATTATCATCACAGTCTATTGCAGTAGAGAGGGAGTTTATAGACATGCCAGTTTTTGATTTTTATACTTTTATTTTTTCAGTCACTGGCTGTTCTCTCTGCTGTTTTTATAGGCGCAGGAGAATGAGGAAGATGATGTGGGGACGCTGGACTCTGCTGTTGGCTCAGGTTCAGTGGCAGAGAGCACTTCTCTTAACACAGAAGTTCGATCTTCAGATGCTTCAAATGCAACAGTATGTACAGCTGTTGTGGGCTCTTGGCATTAAATACGTTACTTTTATTAACGTCCACTATTTCTTTGCCCTTTTGTAGACAACACACTCTGTGTTGTCTTTGAGTTCTGTAATGAGAAAATGGAAACTAAACATTTTGTCCCTCCTCTGGCTTTTATCTTGTCTTATTTGCCTTACTGTCTTTTCTAACCTTCTTGTTCAGTAGCAGTACAGTATTGTTAACATGGCTTTTGATATAGCCAATAATGCTTACTGTCTGTGGGTGTGAATTTTATAGGGAGGAAGGCCAGAAGCCTTGCGTGCTGACCAGAAAGAAGAATTGGAGAATCTGCGTAAGCAGCACGAGTTGCTGAAGAAGATGCTGGAGCAGCAGGAGCAGCTCAGGGCCCTGCAGGGCCGACAGGAAGCTCTAATGGCCATGCAGTACAGTGCAGAGCAGGCACTCGCTGTGATTGAAGACACTGGTGAGATATACGCTAAAAAGTGACGGGCATAATCCCTGTGTACAGACTATTAGTGTGTAGGGTTAGCATGATCATTCACGTCACATCATTGTGTAAAATAGTTTTAGATGAAAAATTAGAAACTATTTGTCTGACAAACGGTCGGTTATGCATTCCTGACATCTTAGATGGAATATTCTCAGGAAATATTTATTCAGCAGAGCTCATGGATTTACAAACATTAATTAGTATTCTCTGGTAAAGGTGTTAAGAGTTTGCACCACTACAAATTTATATTCAGTGACTGACACAAATAAATCTGTTGTTTTTTGTCTTAATTTCTTTGTTGTTATTAGTTGTCACAGAAACCACAGGCAGTGTTTCTGGCCTGAGCATCACCTCAGAACTCAATGATGAGTTAAACGATTTGATCCAGCGGTTCCACAACCAGCTTCATGACTCTCAGGTATAGTAGAAACTGTAAATCTACTCTCATGTGTCCATAAATCATATAATTTTATCCTCTCTGTTTGAGTCACCAGTCTACTGACTTTAGATTTACATTAGATTCATATCAGTTCCATCAGTGTCAATCATGTCAAACTATTCTTTTAGTATGGTCTGAGAGAAAATCTGTAATGCTGGTGTGAATACCGTTAGTTTGCCACTTGTTTGACAACCCATGTCAAATCTTGAAAAATCCTTCCTGTAGACTAAAGCGGTGCCAGATAACCGGCGTCAGGCAGAGAGTCTTTCCCTCTCCAGAGAGGTGTGCTGGTCTAGGACTCCGCAGCCTCTCGGCCCCCCTCAACACAGGCCACTCCTCCACTCTGCGTCTGGCCCACACACTGGTCTAGACACTGGCGCAACACCTACCAGCGCCAAACTCACCAAACTCCAGGAACTCCAAGACAAAAAGCAGACCATGGACAAGATCCTCCAGGAGCTGCATTCACTGAGAGACCAGACACTCAATAATAACTCACGTATGAGTATTTTTAAGGCATTCTTTTCAACCATTACATGGCTTTTATTCTTCTAAAGTTGTTGACGAATTGCGTGTGGATTCACTCAGGTCGTGGCTTGTCAGCACAGTACAGTCTGAGTATGGGGGGATCTTCAGAGTTTCCATCCACTCTGACCTCTGGAGCCTCAGCCTCAACTTCCTTTCATCCTTCAGTTACACAACAGCAGGACAGCTCCAACTCAGCAGATAAGCTCAGGTACGTACGCAAACAAAAACACAGCTTGAAGCAGTTGAATAGGCAGGTCAAATATCAACAGCAGGTTGCTGTACAGGGAGTGGGGATATAGTATAACATTGACGTCACAAAACCTTCTACACGGCCTCCTGTTGACAAGTTTCAGCCTTTTCTAAAGTGCTGTTGAACAAGACACTAGACCTCCTCTTTTATAGCAGTCTTTCTTTTCTTTTTTCTGTACTTTAGTCATTGGAAAAGAAGAGAAATGTGAAAATATTTTTCTGGCCTGTCACTTAATTTTGAGTGCTTAAACTTAGTATATTCTCACATTTCATTCACTTCCTGCAGGAAGCTGAAGGAGGTCCACAAGCGCTTGAATGAGCTGCGGGAATTGGTCCAGTACTACGAGCAGACTTCTGATATGATGGTAGACGCAGTAAATGAAAATGTGAAAGATGATGAGGATGAGGAAGATGAGACAGAGGATGGCTCGATGTTTGAGGCCATGTTTGACTCGGAGCAGGAGAACCGCCAGCCTGTAACTAACATCAGGTGGGTAACTTAATGAATAAAATGGTTTTTGAATTTCTTAGTCTTTGTTAACAAATTCACTATCTTTTGTTAAAATTGTCATTATTGTCACTGGTTCCAAGTTGCAATATGATAGCATTAGTAATTAGGTGATTGTGTGTAAGTAATTGTACACTGCAACGGTCACTGCACCTTATCTGTTCAGGAATCCACAGCGTGGTGGGAACTGGGCAGACCTGAACAGCCTGACCAACGGGCGCAGCCCCAGGAGTGGCGCCACAAACAACCGGGACGGCAGACTTAACACTGAATGTGAGATCAACAACCGGTCAGCAGCAAACCTTCGAAGCCTCAACATCCCCTCAGCCATAGGTACGCATTGCACAGACTGACACACTTGATGGTGTTAGTATTATTTTTTTAAAATAAGAATATGTGTGTTGGTAAAAAACTTCTTGAAAGTAACAGAGTTAGTCATAATAGGCTTATATGTACTGCACTTAATTTGCCAGTTTCAGTCCAAGACAGTGTAGTTGGAATACAACACCTGAATTATATAACAGATTGAGCCAGCCAGTAGGGAAAATGACATGGGAAGGACTTGCCGGGGCTATCTACCTTTTGGGGATTAAACTTTCAAAATAAAAGCAAGAAGGTTGACTGCTGCTCAACTGCTACAGAAAAATTTGTAAAAATTAGGCACCAAACATTCTTGAGAGACTTTTAAAATACCCGGTAGCATGCCCAAATAAAATCTGTGTCTGAGAAACTCATGACATGATGCACAAGATGTGTTGTCATATGCTGTGTTATGACCATTGTATAAAATAATATTATCCTTCATTTTTAATTTCTTTGACTTGAACAGCCACTTCAAGTCAAAGTCAAACTAATTTTTTTTTCTTTTTTTTTTTCTGTGATCTGTAAGTAATACTCCTGTAACTCTGCTTTGATTAAGACTGCCAGTACAACAGGGACATCCCCTATAATCTGTTGAAGGATGAAGGTGAAGATGGTCTTGATAATGAGGGAGGGGCGCAGGCTGTGGCTCCAGACAGCGAGGCATCGGAGTCTAGTCGGAGGAGCAGCCTTGGGAATGAGGCTGGTTTTGGTCAGAAGGTCCATCGACAGACTGCGAAGCAAAAACTGTGGCAGCTGCAGGAGCTGGTGGCCATGGTTCAGGTGAGAAAGATGAGAGAACAATGCTCAAAGTTCTGTGGTCATGAGTTGGGTGTAGCTTAACAAAACAAAAGGATTTTTTTTAATCCAAACTACTTGTAAACAGCAAAGACACTCCAGATTAAACTGTCATTTAAAAAAAAAAAAAAGAAAAACCCATAAAAAAACAGCAACAACCGCAGTAATCCATCATGAGGCTCTGATTCTGTAAACGTGTGTAAAATTAATCATTTTATCCCACTACTGAGGAATCCGTATTGCTTATTGGTACTTACGGGACTTATGTTTAGGTTTACTATTGAAATGCGTAGCGACTTAACAGATTACAGAGTGTTCCAAGCTTTAAATGCTAACCCTGCCAGCTGTAGCTGACAAACCACTGATACTGTGCCAAAACTTTTAAGTGGAATTCAGTAAGAGTACTTAGACATGAGTAGACATGTAGAAATGTTTTGGATTTTTGGAGACAAATTCAACCACCATTACTTGTACTTATGTTTTAAATAAACATAAGACAGTAGTTTGTGGGAGTATGAGAAGATAAAAATGGAAAAAAAGAACAAAAAAACCCCCAAACAAACCTGCAACTGCAAGAAAAATAGGAAATGACTCTTAAAGATACTTAAAGCAGGCAGTGCAACTGTTTCTTTAGATCATGAATGACTGATTATTTTAGTGAAGAAGCAGTGACCCAATCTGTGTGTATCCAGAGTGATGACACAGATGGAACAACAGCTAATGAGGATGAAGCTTTACGCCAGCAGCCAAATAACACCAGGGCTTCTGTGCCGGGAACATTAGGAGCAGGATCTAAACAGAGTCCCAGAGATATTACCCTCTCCAGCAAAGCCAGGTACAGTACTGTAAAAAGATTTTTTTTGAAAACTTTTTTTTTAACTTCTGAATTTGCATCACATTAGTCCCACCCTATTCTTCTGACAGAGAAAAGCTGTATGAGGAGAAGCTACGTCAGCAGAAGCAGGAGCTGAAGATGCTTCATGAAGAGCGTCAGAAGCTCATTGAAATCCAAGGCAAGATCCAGGACTTGCAGTGGGCTTGTCCTGACCTTCAGGTACTTAACTCATATTAACAGCTATATGCAGGACTGGTAACAAAGGGAACAGTCTCATTGTATAAAAGCTGGCATATTAATGCTTTAAAAATGTAATAAGTAATGCTTTTATTTCTGATTCTTAATACTTGAAATTGAATTTTGTGGATTCAGTTCATGTCCACCTGTGTTGTTGTTTACACATAAGTGACTGGAGGCAGCTCAGTTATGGAAAAGCCAACTAATGGCACAAACAGACTTGAAATTTCTAAAAATAACTCACTGTAAGTAAAATGTACATAACATAGGATTATTAGATAAATTTTGTAACATTAAAACATGAATCTCTTGTTTATAGTCATACATCAGAAGTCTTTGTTTTGCTTTGTTATATGCCAAATTGTATTTTAATCCAGTATAACTGTTTAAAAACCACAGATTTATTCCACCACAGGCGGCCATGTCATGTTGCCATTGCGCTGATAAGTTAGGTGTTACGGGCTGGTTTCAGATGTAAACAGTATTTCTGCTGGTGTTCCTTCCAGTCATCTGTGTCCAGCACGGTGAGTCAGCAGGGTTTGCTGAAGAAGGTTCCACTTGCAGTTTCCACTCCTGCACCCGCCCCGGCTCCTCCATCGTCCGGAGCCAAAACAAACTCAGCCGTACTCAAAGCCACTGCCCCAGAAGCAGCTACTTCTTCAGTCACTGACAATGAGGTGACAGACTCCACCGTAGACATCAAAACACCTGCAAGCTAACTATTTAAACTAACTCTTGTGACACATTGAACTCTACACTTTGAGAATAATCCACATCCATTGATCATCTCTGTTCTTGCTTTGAAATGGCAGCTTTGGTCAGAAATGCGTCGCCATCAAATTTTGCGGGAAGAACTGAGACAGCGAAGAAAGCACTTAGAGTCACTGATGGCTGAACACCAGAGGCGTAGTGGTCTTGGAGACTCTGCCTGCCAGATTGAAGACCAAGAGGGCATCGCTACACCCTCGCAGCCTGTCAGCAGGGATGAAAGGTAAGAGAGATTCTATTCTAAGGGTCTGTCTCATGAGGTAATTGTTTTTTGAAGGTGAATAGCAGCTACAGTGTATAACGAGTGCTCTCTTTTTTGGATGCAGAGCATTTCCTCTGCCAGGTAGTCATTTGTCATTGTTTCACAGACATTTTGAACCAATGTTCATGATTTGTTATTAGAACAATGGCCACCTGGGGTTCCTCTCCATGCCATCTGGATGATGACGATGATGACGACGACGATGATGATGAGGAGGAATATCGCTCAGAGATGGGCGCGGAGGAAGAAGACGAGCAGGAAGAATGTACAGATAGCACCTCTGATGATGATATTCATCTCTACTCGCCAAGCAGGAACCTGTGCTCCTACAGTAACAGGAAGAATCAAGGAAGGTCAGACCAAGTGGCAGAAGAAGGATTTATGTCACTGTCTAGTGGCGAGATCAATAATTTACAAATTTATATGCTTTTTTTTTCTTCTTTGTGTTAGCAGCAATCTGAAGCCTCCGGCAGCCTTTTCCGGTGACAGTGGTGGGCTTCTTCATAACAAGACTAAGGCCAAGCAGCAGTCAAGGAGTTTGAACCAGTCTGGAAGCCAGCAGGGGGGCACACGGCGACAAGAGAACCTGCGCTGGGCCTCGGAGCTCTCCTTCACCGAGGGCTCGTATCACTGGCAGGAACAGGTCAGCCAGCTACAGAGACAGCTGGACTACAGCACCAGCATGTGTCAGACACTCCTGCAGGACCAGCAGGTTAGTGCACTCAGGACATACATGCACAGATGCTGAAACGCTCTTTGATTGCAGTTTGTGTCCAGTGTTTGGATTAAAACCGTTGTCAACAAGTGAAAAGCATTCTTTTTGTGTCTCACCTGTTTCCACAGACACTATCATATATGTTACAAACTCTGCTGACGGGTCAGTACAGCATGTTGCCCAACAACCTGTCGTCGCCACAGGTTCAACTCATCATGCACCAGTTACACCAGTGCTACACCCAGCTGGCCTGGCAACAGAACAATATCCAGAGGTGAAAAAAGCAACTTCAATAAGTATTTTTCGCTTTATGTCTATAAAGTACATTAACTACATGATGTCACTTTTCTTTCAGACTAAAGCAGGTCCTCAATGACCTCCTTCGCCAGCAGCAGCAGCAGCCTATGCCTTCCTCTTCATCAGCAGGTTGGCAGACACAGAAGCAGGGCTCATCCCAGGAATCCAGCTCTGGCCCTCCAGCCTCTCCTGGTTTCTTCCTCCCCTTCTCCTCTACCCTGCATCCTTCAGCCAACAACATGACATCCCCATTTCCACCCAGTATGATATGCAAATTTATCAGCTTTTGGGTTTAATTCTCTCTAAATAATTTTTTGAATTTTTGTGTAATAGAAACAAAAGACAGGGCAAACATTTTTGAGGCTCAAAGAGAGGAATTTTGCACAAGAATTTTCACTTTTTAACCAGAATTATTGATTATGATATACTATAAAAGCCAAATTTTACTTTGTGCCAGAAATCCTATTTTCCACTCTAAAATTAAAAGTATAACCTAGAGTGATTGATCTGGCATAAACACTATTGGAAAAAAATGTTATTATTGGTGGGGGTAGACATTTTCAATCAGTGCATAGAAATGGTTAATACATTCAGAAGTGACCTTCGGTAGGTGTGAAATGTCAAAAATCTTACTGTCATGGCTTAATTGCCAACTTAATCTAAGTTGTTTTTTTTGTTTTTCTTCTGTTTCTGTCTGAAGGCTTTAATTTATATCCACTGTTCCCTGGTACCATGGGTGACTTTCCTCAAGGTGCAGTAGGTCAGGCTACTCCTGAACACCAGAAGCAGCAGTCAGATCCCAACACTTCAATTAAAACAGAATACATGAGTTTCCCTCCACCGCTGCAGCGTTCTCCTCTTAACACTTCTACAGAGAGAGGGTATGTCCATCAACGTTGCCTGAAAACTCATTTGTATTTCTTTGTGGAACATTGTTATCAATACCTTCTTTTTCTCCCTACCTTAGGGCGGCAGGTTGGCTTAACACCTCCTACACAAACAATATCACTCGGCATCACCTGTCTAACGCTGAGGCCCGAGAGTCTCGTTCCTCCTCTCCCATTTTTGCCAACCGCCAATCAAGACATCGTGACTTTGATAAGGGGTCGCAGGAAAGCTTAAGCAGCATGCCCGAGCCGGTCGATCCCGCCACCATCACAAAGACTTTTAAAACCGGGCGCAAGGCCTCCGCACAAGCCAACCTGGCCTCCCGAAGCAAGACTCCCAAGAGCCGCCGCAGGAGGAGCAAAGGGCACGGCAAGAACAGTGAAGGTATTAAAAGTGGAATGCCGCACCCTGCTGAGAGGCCAATTAAATAGTTTATGCAGGAATCTCCTTTTGAAAGCTGTTGTATTCATTTCCATTGTATTGTGAGTTTATCTTCAGGGGCATTTTTCTGCATTTCCTTACCTAAGTGTCAAATAATTGATAAGAGTAACATTATCAGTATGTATCTTTTCATTTGTGGTGGCTCCCTCAGGTCATGAGAGTGACAGTGTTGGCAGCACTGCAGACTCTGTCCAGGAGAGGGCAGACACGTGCCATCAGAAGGAGCACAATCAGAGTCTTTTAGACAAACTTACTCAAGAAAAGCTGGACAGCAAGGCTAAGCTTGGGAGCAAGCGGAACGACCTCTCCTCTGGTATGACTGAAGCTGCCTGTAGTAAAATCAATGCACCCTCCTTTTCCTCTGTTATTTCTGTGTGTGTGTTTTTTCTTTTATTTATGATCCACATTATTTTATTGCAGAATGTGTATTCTTTTTCTTTCATAATAACACTGTCTTTTAAAAAAAAAAAAAAAAAAAAATATATTTTTATTTTTTTTTTTTTTTTTTTTTTTTTATAATAAATTTTTTTTTTATTTT
>VUQG01026222.1:0-41330 GCA_015106755.1 Etia nguti | reverse complement strand
TAGTCATTAATATACTGCTGCATGTGCTGGGCTGTAGTTATATCTAAGGTTTTAAAAACTGAGCTTTAAAATGAATAGTGATGATAAAAACCGAGATAGGCCGACAGTGATCACTGACTTTTTTAGGGGCTTGTTCAGATTAAATAGAACAAGATACAAAGCATTAAAACATGTTAAAAACCAACAACCCTGATAAACAGAGGGTAGTTTGGACCCGGAAGCAGGTTTCATCACGTCATCACTTAAAGATTGGATATCCCACCTGCTGTGAATGTTTTTATGCAGTACAGTTGTTATTATTATCACTCGTCACATCCTGTTTATGACAGTTAAAATAAATAACATTCATATAAGAAATAAAAATTGTCTTGTGTAAACTATATGTGGTCTTAAATAGGCCTATACTACTGTACTTTAATGTGGGTCATAAGGGTGGTACTTCAAGAGCCATATATGTTATGAGCTGGTACTCATTGTGAAAAGTTTGAGAACCACTGGTCTACAGTATTCTTGCCGACAGCCGTTATGTTAAAGCACAGTTACGCAATCTCTTCTTAACTACTGCAGTACCAGTCAAAAGCTTGAACACATTCACCCATGCTGTACTTTACATTATTGAGAAAATTGTCTTTTTGAACTTTCTCTGAAGTTGTTGCATGCCTTTGAAACCACTTACTGCTGCATATAGTGTAGCCATACACCTCTATCGATACATATATTTTATCAACTCAGGAAGAAGGAAAGGCAATATAACACATGTTGAGTATGCAGTCAATTAAGTGCATATTTTTCTCATACACTCACACACATATTGTATTTATGGTTTTTTTTTAACGTTTAAATGAGCATGTTCACTTGTGTTTTTCAAATTGTTTTACTGTTGTATTCAAAATTTTGTAATTCATAGAAATGGTTTTAATTCACTACAGGAAGGAAGTAGAACACGCATCAAAACCTTACAATTACTCATACTACCAATGCAACATTTAATTTTTGAAACTAGCATAAAAAAAGGGGGAAGCATCAAAAACAATCTCATGTTAGATCATGTTCTGGGCAAATCAGCACTCTTTGTGCTTTAATTCTACTTCTCTCCTGCAGCATGCACATGCACAGCAATCATCTAATTACTTCAGATAATTCATTCAATAAACATTTTCTATTGATGACTGAGCAAAAAGAAAGGCCTGCTGGTTCCAAATTATTCTGTGATGATTAGATACATTCAGAAGCAGCTAATCAATAATATATTTACCTCATGAATTATATCTCCCTCCTACATGAAAATACATTAGCTATATTTAGCAATAACTAGATACTGTTAGTTTTGTGTGTCCTGGAGGTTGTGTTGTTGGTGTCAGACTAGAAATAAATTGACAACATGCCTTTTAAATAATAAAGTACACTATTTTTCTCAATTAATACAAACCGATTTTTCTGTTGAAGATTTTTAGACATGCATTTTTTTCCAATCAGAAAATCTTGTCCTGACTTACATAACAACATGCTCTTCTAGCTCATTATATACACCAGTGACCTCAATGTATTCTTATTTACACAAAATATCTGTGTCTGGCAGCTGCAGTGGCCCAATTTTCTGGTAAAAATCATCAGTTGCATCTCATCTCAAAGCTACTGCAAACAGATGGACTATCTTCTACCATAGGGAACAAGTTTTAACACATCACCAGGGTTTTCCTTGGTCTTTGTAGATTTTGTTGCTGAAGAGGATGCAGCTTTTACTACCTTCTTTAAGTGATATCCTTTATCACTTGCTTTTTTCAATGATTTTCACAAATCTGGAACAGAGGGATGGGGTTAAATTTGCACTGGCAAGTCGTGTATGCACTGAATTTGAAAAACCTTCCAAAGTTATTTAATGAATCAAATCCTCTACTTGCTGCAATTTATTGACTTTACCAAGGAAACATCCAATACGAAGTTAGTTTCAAAAGAATTTCAAAAGAACTACTGTCACAAGACCGAAACTGGACTCAAGTGAAGGAACCCAGAGCAGAGACAACAAAACAATTTACAATGTTTATTTCAAAGCGTGGTTAAAACAAAGGCAACAAAACGTGTCGAGGCCTAGTTAACATGGCTAGGTGGACGTGGATTTAGAAGGGGGGAATTGGGCCAGAGATGCAGACTGGAACATGGCAGTTAAGCAGTCACACTGAGGAGAGAGGACAACGGAGTTAGGGAGGTAGTGAGGAGGAGCTCTGTAGATGGTGAGTATATTATATAACCTTCCTTACTTGCAGGTGGAGAGAGTAAGTGATGAGAGGGGGGTGACGTGATTTCAGAGTGATGTAGATGACAACTACATCTAGAAATGTTTAGAAAACCATTGGCAAAAACAAATGTTGAAAAAAGATTTGATTAAATACTGAAAGCAATTTGTTTGAACTTAGTCAACTTAGTCAGTGACCAATAATATATGCAGTTGAACATAACAGATATTTGATCCATTTTACAGAGACTGTATTTACAAAATTGTATGTGAAAAACTAAACCTAGAAGAAAAGATAATGTGTGATTTCAGCAGCACTGACAGAAATGGTAGTGTCTGATGCCCTGAGAATGAGAACAATCTGGACATGTCCATGTATTAATTAATACATAACTGTTACTCACACTCAGTGAATATGTATTAATGAGTCAGGTGCTTACTCATCATTAAACAGTGCTCATGCAGTATCATGCTTATGCAGGGTCATGTTCAGTAACTTTATAAAAATATTTTAGCCTTTACATCAAATAATTTATTGCATTACATAAAAACAAGTAGAGATTCATTTATAAATCTGTATCCAAGGGTGTTTTTATTTTAGTGTGTTTTAATAAGAGCTTATTTTCCCCTCAAACTGTTATGTAATGTCAGAATGGTTTACATTTTAGTCAGGAACTAATCTGACCTTTTTCTTCACCATGTTATTTAATACAATTGTGAAAACCAAAGTTTTCATAAAAATCTATCCAGTCCAATGAAAAAGTAAGTAAAGCCCATGATTCAGTAGCGTGTAGAACCACCTTTAGCAGTAATAACTTGAAGCAAACACTTCAGCTTTTACATTATTGCAGAGTAACTTTGGAATACTCTTTAAAACATTACTTCAGGACACTGAGGTTTGCATTCGAGGTATTTCTTTTGCATAACTCTATGAAAGTCCTGTCATAGTGTTTCAGGTTCACAGGTCCTGTGGCTACAAAACAGTACAGAATCATGAACCCCCCCACCCCACCTCTGTGCTTGACAGCTGGTATGAGGTGTTTGTGCTGATATATTGCGCTTGACTTTAGATGTTGAATTTTTTTGCAATTCCTCCTAGTATGACAGTTTGACATTGGGGTGATTTTGCTTTGACATTCACTCCTGGAAACTGTGTTAACACACACTTGGTTGATCCAGATCAGCTTGCTGTCAAAACTTCTGCTTTCAAAGAGGTGGTCACACTAACTGATGAGTTAGGTTCTACCATGTTCTAACATAGGTTCTACTTATCGTCCTTGTTCCAGTGGAAACAGTAAGAGTGTAGTCAGTTTTTCACAGGACTGCATAGATAATTGTGATGACATGAAAACATTAGCTTTTGTTGCGCTCTTGCTTGAGTTACTTTGCCCTGTTCGGCAGTTTTGCTTGGACATTTGTTATGTCAAGAAGTTATTTACAGTATTAAATAGGTTTTGGGCATTTTATTTTTCAGTAATGAAGTTATGCGCCTTTTAGCTCTTGGAGCAAGGAGGCCAGCATTATCTCTCTCCCTCTCTCTCTTTGATTCTCTTTTAAAGATAACATAAATGTACTCCTGAACTGCTAAACAGCACAGAAGTATTGCTGTTTCTGTTAAATAGAATGAGTGCAACATTTAATTTAATGGAACATTAAGCAGTGTTGTTACTTAATCTAAAATCCATCACCGATTAAAGAATTGTAATGGAGTAAGCTTTCTGTGATCACTATTAAAAACATATATAGAAACAAAGCTAATTTAATGTTGTAAACTACTGCATCTGAAATTTAAAAAAAATGAACTTTTTTCTTTTTTACTTTATTTCCGTCAAATGTCAATTTTCGGCAAATAATTCACAGCTTCTTCTGTTGGTTGCTCCCTTTAGGGGTCGCAGAGTGGATTATTTGCCTCCTTCTCAGCCTGTCCCTTGCATGCTCCTCTGTCACGCCAACCCTCTGAATGTCCTCCTTGACCACTTCTATGAACCTTCTCTGGTTTTCTGAATCTGGTTTTGTTAAATGTCATTTCTGAGTATGTTTGTTCCCATACAAAGGTAAATGCAAAGAGAACAAAAATCTTCTGAGCATCTCTTCTTATATGTGGAAAGTTCCCTTCTTTGAGAGAAAAATAAAAATTTGGCAGTGAGGCTGACTTGAAGTGCTCTACCTTTAGTGAGACACAGCCCCCCCCCCAGTGTATAATACAATGCAAAAACACCAATTTCAGTTCTGCAATCATTTCAGTCACTTTATCTTGTATCCACTTCAAAAGTACACCATTTTTCCTGTCAGATTTGAACAGTCATCGGTTGTAACACCTGCCAGTTTGTCCCATTTAAGCTCAAGCTTATCTAACCATAAAGTTACCTGTGTCAAACACATCACAGTTCTTGTTCAGAGCCTAGGAGAAAAAATTTAAATTGTTTGCTTTGCTATTGAACTGAAGTTCATTCTACAATGTTTCTTCTCAGGGCAAATTAGCATGACAGAGTCCACGAAAACCTGTATTATAAAATTCCCATTAGAGAACGGATTACTATTTTTTGTTATTTTGTGGGGAAATCACAAAGCTGGTCTCGAGTGCTCCATCCCTAGATGTACAAAACTGGGTAAAAAGTCATTGTTGCTTATCCAACACCTTCTCATCACCCTTGTTCGCTTCATCTATATATATATCAATTGAAATATTCTGCAATCACCACTCTCTACCCTCAAGGACACTCTACACTTCATCCAGTTTCACAATTCCCCTTTCTCTTCTAATTGGCACCTAACTTGTAGGAAACATGCACTGACAACATTAAACATCGCCCTTTCATTTTCCAGTTTTAAACTCATGATCCTGTCTGAAACTCTCCTCACCTCTACAACACTACTGACATATTCTTCCTTCAATATTTCCCGTACTCTGTTTTACTTCCTATCTACACCATGGTACAATAACTTGAATCCACCTCCAATGATCCTGGCCTTACTTCCCTTCAAACTGCTCTCTTGCACACACAAGACACACACAATCTATCTTCCATCATATCCACTAACTCTCTCCCTTTACCAGTCATAGTCCCTACATTTAAAGTCCCTATTCTCACTTCCATATTTCTACCTTTCCTCCCTTCTCCCGATCTCCTAACACACCTTCCCTGTCTCCTTCACTTTTGACTTTGGCCAACAGTAGCACAGTTTCCACTGACACCCTGTTGGCCAACAGCTCCAGAGGCAGTTGCTGCACACCTCATAGCTAGAAATAGTACTAAATAATCTGCTACCTGAAATACATGATAAGACTAAAATAGCAAGAAGCACAGTCTAGAAGTCATGATGAATTTTCAGCCACTGGTGCTGATCTACACGTTTGATTATGTTTGTGACTCTGTGCTGCTGTAATGTCTCCTGATTTTAAAAAGTGAAGTTGGTGAGGGTCTAACACGGCATATATATTTGCATTGGCCTCATCTGTTCCACATAACCAACTACAAAGAGGCAACAGAACAAAAACAACTTCACAGCATGAACAAGAAAGACATCAGGCCCAATTCTAGTTTCAATCAGTTCTTACAGCATAGACACCGTGGACTCACCAATGAACTTACAGTATTGCTTCTGCTGTATCCATAAATATAACTATCTTTGGTGGTACTGTCTGTTCCTCTCTGTGTTCCTTTGTCTTTAATGTGGAAGTGATTTATGATATCAGTTTACCTGACGTCTCAGATTTGCAGTAACTGATTACAGTTTTCAGTTGTAAAGTCATTTTTAATTTTTTAAAATGTATTTAAAATGGCGGGTGACAAGTGAATGCTTGTCATTGTGTAAAATTGTAAAACTGAGTCATTTTACAAGGATGAAAGAACCTCTTACTGAACAATACATGTGGGTTTTGGAAACTCAGATTTTTGCAACAGAGTTCCTTCCTCAAGGCGCAAAATAAATATTGATTAAATATCTTTAAATCAAGCATGCAAATTGATTGACTAATGTTTGCAAAGGACAATTTACTGCTAATTGTGCCGGTATTCAACAGTGGGGAAAAAAAAAGCTTGTCTTATTTTTTAGACTTGACAGTTTGCAGTAACTGGTGCAGGAAAAGAGTGAGACATTTCTCCACTTGTGTGAATTTGAACTCCAGGAGAAAGATGTGATAATACCATATAGATTACCAAGCCACCTAATTCTAAATTTTCTCAGTTAACACAGAGATTAGCTGAGGACCTAAAGGAGTCAGGCAATACCAGCGGCAACAAAATTTTTGGCGTTGGGTTCTTTTTAACATCTTGTGGCTTCTGTGGCAGGACTTTTACAGCCTATGCAATGGGGTTCAAAGTGAAATGGTTAAAGAACGGAGAGAACAGACAGGTAATGACGCTGACTTTGGACCTTAAAGTAAAGTTGACTTTGGATGGACATCAGTTTAAAAACACATTTCTCCTTAATTATGTTTAATTACACTCAAACGTATAACTCCAGAACCATAGACAGCACAAGGCGTTCTCATTAACTGTACTGTAAAACATCTTGTTAGTAGTCAGCCTAACAAATTCAGCTTCGTGTACTTTGACAATGCATGACGTATAGCTCACACACACACAACTCCCCCATGAAATATGCAAATAGGTTTTTTATTTTTAAAAAATCCAACATAGAAAAACTGTAGTGCTACTGTTAACATTAGCCAATCAGTTGTTATAGAAACAAACTGTTGTCAATCAGTCATTTCTGGTTCATTTTGTCTGTGGAAGTGACGCAAGTTGTCTTAATACAAGAATACTACAGAACGCAACAAAATATTGTTGTGTTGCTTACAGTTCTACATTGTACCCTGTCAATTACTGAAGCCTGTTTCCATTAGTGTATAACAACTCTGTCTGCCAAACTGCCACGGAGGCCTACCTTTAACGTACACGTGTGTGATCTATTTTCATATAGTTTTCTAATTTCTGACTCAGCCTGTGTTTCCAAGCCTGTGAAAACAATGGAACTTTTATTATTTCACTCTGGTTGACCTGATTTGTTTCAAACTGTGTTTATAGAAATTACTTTTTTTTCCTTTTTTTTATGCTGAAGTTAGGTGATTACTAATAATACTGGGACTGTTGGGAACTGAAGGATATGGATCACAGTTTATGGTATAATCTGGGATATCTTATCCATCTTTAGATAGACAGATAGACAGAGGTATAGATATTTATATATCCTGCAGCCTTCAGGCCAGTCACATCTATAGTTTGTATTTCATGCTGATTGGGTAATACGTCATAAAATAAATTATGGTAAGATTGTAACTACTGTAAATATTCTACTTATTAAATATCAACAAGATGGTAAGGATTAAATTGAATTTTGAATGAATTTTAAATCCGATAGGAAGATTTAGAACAAAACACTATCAAGTGATTTTTCATGTGCTGCAGCCGCTGCTACTTTCAGCTGACAGCATGAAGATACACGAGCATTAATAAGAAAATGCATTTCATATTCTTGGTTACACCCTCAACAGCCTTTCTTCCCTCTTGTCATGTGATGTCAAAATCACGCTCACGCTACCGAAGAGGAGTAAACATAAACAGAGGAGTTTTTTTTTTCGAGTAGCAGGTAATTTGAAATGCACTTCACCAAACACAAAAACTATGTTTGCCATATAGCGTATCTTGGCAGCTAAATGTATAGTTGCTGAACTTCACAGTGAAGAATTAATATATGAGAAATACTTAAGGAAGTCACGAAAGGAAGATAAGAGATTAGGTAAACTTATAAAACTGAAATGTTAATTTAGTGTCTCTTTTAAAGTTTTCTTTAAAAAAAAAAAAACATATAGGAGCTATCATGATGTGTTTTCTGAATTATGATTCTGTAAAATCTGTTACAAAATATACTAAATTATAATAATTTTGTGTCATTTTTGTTGCATTAAAAACTGGGGAGTTTAGTGCAGGCTAGAGTTGTTAGTTTCCAGTACTGTGTTGAAGTTCGCTGCAGAGCAGGCTGTAGTGTTAATGGTCAGTGTGAAGTTACATCAGGGGTAGCAGGCATCAATTTACAATTTATATTTAAGCTGATGATGGTGTTTACATTCACTCACTGAATTTTACCTTTCATACCAGCTTTATGGTGTCAAGGGGTTTGCAAACAGCTATATAGCCTGTGAAATTTACACTTCATCATGTGGAATTCAGCTGGCTAAATCCACAAAGAGCAGATAATTTCAGAGCACCAGGAACTTTACGGGTGAGTTCATCACAGCCTGTACAGAAGGTAAAATTTATTAGCACTTAAACACAAATTATCATGTGACTCATTTCTAAGTGATTATTGTGTCTGCACTGTACTGCTAAAGCTGATCTTAGGATTCCCCCACCTGCCAAATCCCACTTTAACTCTAGCTACTCTTACTGTGAGCGTACACTTTTCTGACGTTTGAATTTAGCTTTGAGCTTTGATATACTTAAGTAAAGCCTCAAAGAGCCAATAGCCTGCCTGTAAATGACTAATCTTACTTTGCATATACACAAGTATAAAATATTAAAAACACATTTAAAAGGAATATTTTACTTCCCAACAAATTATAAAATTTGTGGAAAATTAACAGAGTATTTTTTAAATCTTTTGCAAGGGTTTGCCCATGATAGAATCTGAAAAACCCTCTCAGTTTGGTTAAACCTAAGTATCAGTTTCTGTAAAATAACATGGTTGTTAGGGTTAGATCTGCTTGCTTTGCCTTCACTCACCATACAGAAGCTCTTGGTCCTTTCTTCTCATTTATTTATGTAGTCCAATAATTCTCCTCCTCTAAGGTACAGGTGACCATTTAGGAGCAAAAACACTACCATTCTTGAGGCTAAATTGTCTCCTTTTTCATGCACAACATCCTTTTCAGTGATCAATCTCCTGTATTGATTTTCTGCCATTTGACTACCACTCTCCAGTATTTCCCCTTGATATGATCATAGAACAGGGTTATTTGGGTTACGCAAAATTCTTGGTGTCTTAGATATAATGTTGTTGAAGGGGTCTCATTGGAATTCATGGCTCTTCTGTTGGTTTGTTTATAGTGACGTCCATCCCTCAGGCTGTATCTGCATTGCTGACGGCAATGCATAAGAGATTACAAAAAGTGTACATATCAGATACTTTTTGATCTATGCCTTGACCAAAGGCCCATGACCTTAAAAAAATGCTGAATGGATGGTTATTAATTAATGAAACCCTGGAGTTCGTGAGGTCTTTATCTTTGAATTGTGCAGCAGCTTAGTTTTAGCACAGCTGTTCAATAGAAGCCAAAGAAAATAAATAAGTGACTTTCCTGCTTTATTTAAAGTCTTACTTAATGGTGAAAGTACACTAATTCTATCCCATAAAATGATCAGACAAAGGAAAAAACGTTTTTTTTTATTCTGTAGGATAAGTAATTAAGAAATGGACATTTGGATGGATGATGGATAACTAAATAAGTGATACAGATTTTTAAATTTCATAGTTGTATAATAATATTTCTTTTGTGCTTCATGCAGTGGCTTCCAGGCATATGTATGCAGTGTTATTATGCCTGACATTTTATTGATGGGGAAATGGAGGGACCGATCATATCAGATCATGATTGTTAAAAATTTGATTAAATCAGAGTGTGGAATTTTACAGCTATAACAATGTAGCCAGATTGGTGAAAAAAAAACAAAAAAACATGTTGTAGTGACTTTGGTTTGTGTTGATCTTGATTAGTATCCTTCACTAAACAACCAGTCTAAGCCCTCCAATCAGCTCGATATGCAGCAATTGCTTTGTCATTTCTTCATTCTTTCTGTTTTCACTCAGTGGGTTTCCTTCATTTCAATCACGACCTGCTGTCACGGTAACACCTGCAAATCAGGGTCCACCATTTTGATTGTTTCACTTATAATATCTGATTGTTAAAATAAATTTGGAAAGCAACATCAAAACATATTATGCCTCTTTATAAACGTTCAACACAAAACATGGTATAAGATCGAATTTATCACAGAAAGGGTGATTATTTGACACATTTAGTTAAAGTAATTTAGTCATATTATACTGATATGTTACTAAATATGACTTGACTCTAAGATCTGAAGATGTATTTCTGTGCCTCTAGCATTTCACTGACTTTGTCTAAAGGTATCAGCACAAAAGGCAGCTAATTAGTTACATCTCATTCAGCTGGCTGACTCAAGGTTATTTGACTAATTATGTGCAGGTATGCAGGTAGGCATGGTAATGCAAATATAGCTATGCGAATGGGAAGTCTTTTATAGCAGCAAAAAATTATTACTTTTTGTTGAGTCTGTCTTGGACTTGTGGGAAAGTTCAAGGTAAAGGTGGTTAAATTATCTTCAGCAAGATGGCACAAATTCATTTGACAGGTCTCAACCCTTGTTTGAAATACAAAGGTCAGTTCCAGTTTGTGTGGAAAGATGAAAGCTAATGAACAGTCGTGGGGAATATTTATTCAGAAAGGAAAGATATTTGAGAAATTTCTTTTACTTCACCTGACTTTTTTCCATTTAACGAGAGGTTTTAAGTAGTAGATATTATTCACATTTTAAAAAGTGTTTACCTTCACAGCAGTTTAAGTCATTTTAAGTTTGACAGGATAATATTACTATCTTCTTCGATATATTATGACTGTATCTCAAACACACATAAAACACATTTCAAATTTGTAAATAAATCCGTCTTGTACTTTAAAGACATGAAATGAAGGCATGGTGTGCAATGTGTCCTTAAAAAGTTTGAGGAAATTGGACAAGTGGATAACAAAAAAGGAAGTGGGAGGCCTAAAAACTATCTACAACAGATGAGCAGTATCTGAAAGTCATGTCCTTAAGAAATAGGACAAAATCCAGCCAAGAACATCCAAGACCTGACACAGGATCTGATGCAGCTGGCTCTTCAGTTAATCCAACTGTTTTTAATTGAAGCCTCATCACAAATGGTCTCAGTGGAGAGGTGGCTGTCAAGAAGCCATTCTTGGCTTCGTGGAGAAAGGGCAGATGTGTTCCAAATAATGGAAGAATTGGACTGAAAATCAGTGGCTGCATTTCAGCCAGTGGTATTGGGGATCTTTTCAAAATAGATGAAATTGTGAACATAGAAAAGTACTGTCAGATTTTAATCCACCATGCAATATCATCTGGAATGTGTCTGATTGGCAACAGCTATATTTTTTAAGATGACAGTGATCACAAATGCACTGTCAGCTGAGTAAAATAGATATGAATAGAAGGCACACAGAAGAACACTATCAGTTATGGATGGCCTCCCCTCCCTCAAGCTCGTTAAAAGCAGTGTAGGATCATCTTGACAGAGAACAGAACAAAATACAGCCAACATCCAAAGAAGATCTTTGAATCTCCCTCAAGAATCCTGGAGAATGATCCCTGTAGACTGCTTACAGAAATTACAAGATAGCTGGGCTAAGAGAGTCGAGGCTATTTTGAAGAAAAAGGTGGTCAAACCAAATACTGACTTTTTCTAATGACCGATATACTATAAACTGTATTTCCATATATGTTTGTACATGTTTCAATTAATCACTGCCCCTACTGCCCAATTAAAAAAGGGGGAACAATATTGACAATATGGTATAGGAAATTCATTTTCAGTGAGAGTTTTTATCATACTTTTTTCATTTAGCTTAGTTCACTTTTACTTGAAGATAATACTAAAAAATAATATTAATTTCAAAAGTGCTTGGTGCTTTACCAATGAAACCATTTCTTTAGTTGTGGAGACTAGATTTCAAAAACTGAGAAACAAAAAAATAGCAGTTTAATTTTTCTATATTTTTGAACTCTCCCAATATAATACAGATTACTTTTATGCTTTTCTTTGCTTTGGGGATTTTGTTTGTCTTCTTTTGTCATAACAGAAGGAACAGGACATTAAGCGTAGTTAATAGGAACTGATTGCATATTTTGGCGAGTCACAGAGTTGCTGTGGTTGGCATAGCAAGAACTGCCTCATAGCAAGATGGTCCTGTTTTTGAACACGGGACCTCCTGGGTCTTCTCTGTGTGATATGGTAACTTTCAGCTTGAATTAAAGCTGAAAGTCTGCTTGTTTGGTAATAAGTAGTAATAGATATCTCACTATAAGGCCTGTGAGAACATGCATGGATGCAAGTTTTCAAATCATTAATGTAACTTCAGAGCTTTAACTTTAAAATCTTTCATATTCTTCTTGTATGGAAGTTATCAGAAGTATAATTCATTGCCCAGCCAGAAAAGTTGAATGGCTTTTGTAAAAACAAAAACCCAAGTGAAAGGGGGAGGAAGTAGAGTGCTTTGCTATGTTGTTGTTAACATTATGGTCTCTAGTGGTGGAGAAAAGTCTCTCTGCTCTAGTGTTATAGCTATCAAAGCCATTGTCATCTAAAAGGCTACACAGGTGCGGATCTTTTAAAACAAAGGACGACATGCAGTATTTCCAGGTGTATTTTTTGTTTTTGCCCCAATAGAAATGCCTTCAATTCTAAAAAAGTACTGCAATGTCTCAGTAGTCTCAGTTGTTAAGTATGAAGTTTCTAATAGGAGTCTCTCAGTGGCAAAATACTTCACTTCCATCTTGCAAAACTAATTATTAAGTCATTATAATAAGTCAGCCAACATAAAAAGTTATTATACAAAGGATTTGGTTATTTAAAAATGGATTCAAATGATAATAGAAGATTATAGAAGATAAAACAGTTTTCTTTACATTATTAAATTCCATTTATAGGGTATATTACAATATAGTAGTATACACTATAGTATACTGTATGTTATGTTCAGTCTTTAACTTGTGCACTTTGAAGACATATAAAAAAAGTAGTAGTAGGGTTTTGCAGTATCCAGTTGTGGGCTTTTTGGGGCCCGGTTGCCAGGGTTTTCTGTTATGCGTTAAACTATAATTATGCTGCTTCATACAGGTGCAGTCTCATGTAATCACTCCACTTGTTATTGTGCCGGTACCGTTATGCTCCTTTGTTGCTAAAGTTGAATTACATCTTGAAAGACTTGCCTCTTCTTGTGTGACTTTGCTCTCCCCGTACACCAGGCATCACGATTAGCAGGTCCAGACTCTTAATTACAGACAAAATAAACAACGGGAAAACTGTGGCTCAGGAGCAGCATTTCAATTATTTATTGACTTTTGACTCAGAAGGTTTGGCTCACATTCCTAATACAAACAAATGCTCATACAATAGTATTTGCCTTACTATAATAAAAACACTTCTCATGAATGGTAACCGCTTACAAAGTCAAAAACATGTGACCAAGTGGCTCTACGAAAACCTTTCTGGTTTAATAGCATTAAAACTTTTTTGTACATAATGCAAATTACTTTTGTATAGTACTTTTTTAGTGTTTTTTTTATTCGTAAATACTTTTTTCTTATTTATTTTTCTAATATATGTCTAATTCTTTTGATCCTTCCTGACCCTTGTGCTGCTGTAACATGAATTTCCCCATTGTGGGATTAATAAAGTTTGTATCTAAATCTGTCTGTGTACCTGAATCATTGTGCTGAACAGCATTGCAGTTGTGCCTTTATAAGATGTAATAATACAGATGGAGCATGTGTATTGGATACATGTTTTCACTCTCTGGGACAAACATTTTAATTGATTTTAGCCACTGTCTTGTGATTTTTGTTCATTTAACCTTTTGAGATAGATTGCTATTGAATATGAATTTTTATCCCTGTTTTAAAATATATTGTTTTCTTGAGTCAAAAAATCATTAGTGATAACAATTTGACACATCATTCATACTACTATTTCAACAAAATATTGAGTTTTACATCTCTTAATAGCTTTGTTCATGCTCTACTGTTTATTAGTTAAAAACTACTAAAGTAACACATAGGAAATTTTTCTTGAATTTATATTATTCATCACATTGCATAACAGCGATTGGGTATTTGCAAATGGTTTCTAGAAACTAGAAGCATTTCTTAACCCTCTGTATGCATTTCCTCACAGTAGTCATGACCAAATAGTGAATAATACTAGTTGTGACTTTCATTAAGATTTTAGACAATATCATCAGTAACATTAAAGAAAAAAAAATCAAGTAGCCAAAAAACAAGATTCCAGATGTCGGCCAAAATGGTTACTAGCTTAGCCTGTAAACTGCCCCACATGGTGAGCCACAACCACAAGCTTACATTCACAGCTAAAAAGGTATTCATCAACCTTTTAGCAAGTGAATAAATTAATAACATGAATGGAGTCCTATTTCAAATACTTAGCACATACAGTACAGGACAAAAAACATCTCTGTAAACCGATTAAAAAAAACAAACTAATGTAAAAGAAAAAGGATTTAAAAAATGCAATTCGTTAAAGAGCTGATCATGACTGACATTCTGACTGATACAGACCGCAGCAAACCATAACCAAAGGCAGTGTTGACGTTACACAGAAAATATAAGGCGTGTCTGTCAGATGAAATGTGCACCAATATACGAATTACCATAAATTATTTCCATAAGGGCCACTGCACTTCCTCTGCATCTTCATTTGAGACACTAATCAACTGCGAGCACTCTAAACTCATCACTGCATGCGTTTATATGCTGACAAATCTGACAGAGTGAGACAGATCATCTGACATCTGGTCATGTTATTTCTAAAAAGAAAAGGCTGCTGAAAAAAGTAAAGTTATACATGGTTCCTTAACAATCTGACTGATATCCCCCTGATCACGACATCATCCACCATTTATCAGTTTTAAATCAAAGAAGTTACTGTTGGGATCCATGAGGTGAGCCAAAGCAACAGCCTTAAGAGCTTGCAAGGGCGGTGACTGGACTTTTAACATTTTTGAAGGTGTTTCTCCTCTCAGCCAAGATGTGTCTTCAGTTCTAAAACCAAAAGGTGGAGACTCCCAGGCATTTTAACCCTAGTAGAGGTTGCCCCTTTGGAGGTGGTTGTTGACTCACAGTTAATCATGTGCATTCATCACATGATCGGTTACCAAGGTGTGAAAAAGCCAAACTGTACTAATGAAAGATGAAGGACATATACTCTTGTATACAAACTATTGCAACAATATTACATTATATTGAGTACACGTCCGCTGTGTTAAACTGTGACTATCACCACCTTCTTAAATTAGCTGCAGGTGTTAAACAGCTGACAGAACGAACAAAATATATGCAGATAAACTTCGGTCTTCGAGGTATTGGTGGCACAGGGAAAATGTTAGCTTGTGACATATGTGACAGAAACACATGGGTACAAGTTTTTATTTTATATTTAAATTTAATACAATTATTATAAGCATAATTTGCATTGTTATCTGAAGATAATATTGACACATTTGTGCATTTGCACTTGTACACATGTGTCACTATGTGAATTGGTGACATCAGCTTTAATCTTGTCAAATCATATAATGCACTATCAAGCAGAGGTGACTGTTCATTGAAATGAAAACTCTGCACATACAACATCTGCAACCAGAGTGGAATGTGTGTATAACCAGGTAATGTGAAAATCAGTTGACTGAAACGCTGGTGTTACTGAATCTTTCTTTGAACTCGATCTGACATTGTTAGACTCTGGCAATTACCGAATACACTCATACAATGTGAGAATTCAATCAAACTGTCTATCAAAGAGAAAATTTGAGCGAAAGTTTAGGGTAGTCACACCTAAATGTTAGCTGGTATAACACTAGCTTGTAACTAGCTGCTGTTGTTATAGTCGGCTAATTGTCAGCAGTTCAGAAATGGGAGGTTTGCATCTCTGATCAGCTGACAAAAAACAACTGCAACAATATCCTGTATAAATAAGCTTTAAGCACATTTTCTTATGTTAGAGACAAAACAAAGAAAAATGCTGTAAAAATTGTAATCACTGAATATTTTTTTTTATCTCTATGCTGATTGTAGTCAAACATTTGTAAAAATATACACACGGTAAGGAAGGTGCAGAAGTGGCACACACAAGATGAACAACTGATAATCCCACAGTTAGGATATTATCTTAGATCTCCATATTGTCCGAAGTAGCAGGTTGCCATGAAGCATCATTTGATATATATATATAGCTGTTATTTTAATGGTCAGTGTGTCATCCTGTGTACACAACCTGTTGGCAACCTTTATCCACAAGCAATGTTAGAAGATCGACAAATGAGACTACAGAGGTACTGCAGGGCTGATTTGAGTCAGTCAACTTGGTTTAACTGGCTGCATCGTGGGATATATAAAATTTTGTGAACACACCACCTTACCAGTCCAGATTGTATATTTGTTGCTGTGTGAGCAACAAGCCCTGGATTACTAGTGACCTGAAGGAACTGCTTTATCCTTTTCTCCCCTCCGAGTGAACTGTGAATATTAGGACGATGTGGTGGAGGAGTACAAGTCTGTGTAAAAGAAGGTGATGAGCAGGCTGTGTTTCCTAAGGACGCTGAGATCCTTTCAACATATACAACAAAATGTTGGAGATCAGTCAGTTGTGGCAAGAACAGTGTACTTTACTGTGGTTTGCTGAGGTACAGCATCAGAGATGGATAAACTCATGTAGAGGGCTGACCTGTGATTAGCTACAAACTGGACATGTTTGAAGATGGGATGGAGAGGATGCCATTAAACAAACACTTGCTCATCACAGATAATCCTTTCCATATGTTCTCAGAAGGAAATGTATGCAATGTATTGGCATTATTTTTTTTTATTGCAGTATTTATTTATTTTCTTGATTACTTTGTCTAATTGTGTAAGTCATATGTGTCTAATTATTATTTTTTAATTAAAGCACTCAGCCTCTGTACTTTTCTTGTTCTCTGGGAAAATCTAAATGTATTTCTTGTGTTCTTCGTCTGTTTCCATGGCAACATGACAGGGAATGGACAGGCTACCGGCTCTAATGAAAATGTTCCACAAAAGTAGCCAGCCCTTCATTTGTAAATTATGTATTACACCAGTCACACACACATACACACATATACATATTTCTATAGCCTGTCATATAATTAGAATTAGAATTACATTAAAAAAATGCAAGATTTCATAAGCTTTGGGAGAGGGCACAAAGGCCACAGTAGGTTGCTAATTACTTAGTCTACAGTTGCAGCTGTGGTGTGGAGATGTTGAAAGAACCATACTGCCAGTAGCAGTACCTATAATGCCAAATGATTCCATGCATTTGCAAATTTCTATCTAAGCAATCATGCATTTAAAAACAAACAGCTTTTAATGTAGCACAAAGATTATCTATGGAAACTGGTCTTTCAGTGACTTTTCACCAACACACAGTATGCACAAACACAAGCACTGAACAGAAGATGTCATAAAAATGAAGCACAAATATTATCAGCAATTCAGTCTGTTTCAAAGTGAGGCTCTGTTTTTATATCATCCTTATATTGTCTTCAACTAATCCCACACGTTACCTAAAATTAATTTTAAACTTTCACTTTTTCACTTCCTCTGTAATCATTAAATTATTTTGACGTGTTACTTATTTTGTTATTTTTATTTATACCTTTTGTTTTTTGGTTTATGCTAATGTGTATTTTACCTTAATGATTTTTACTGAAATGATCAAAATTATTTATAAACTAATAAAAGTCCTAATAAATACTTGTTTTTTTCAAATATTAATTCAAAATTGTAACCATCTGATTTAAATTAACTACTTAACTTCTTCAAGAAATTATGCTTTTTTTCATTGCTGCTGTTGTTGCAGGATGGGGTCAAAGTCTCCCCACCTGGCAGTTCAGGTGTTATTAATGAACAATCATACAAACTGTTAACAAGTCTTTGTTGTCTTAAAAGAAATTGTGTTCTGCCTATTTTAAGGTAAAATAGTTGTTTCATAATTTTTAACTACTGCAGCGTGTCCCTTGTTGAAGGTTAATGATTAGTAGAGTCCATGTTGGTTGTAATATAATTTCAATATTAATCATTAGTCTAAGATAGCGACAGCTGTAAGCTCCAGTTAATGTTCCAAATCTGACCCAAGGACACGATCGAGTCATATTGGGTCACGGTAAAGCGAAAATGTTGATGCAGCACTTGTAACGCCCGCGAATCACGATCAGACACTGACACGCCATGAAATCAATATGAAGTCAAGTAATAAGAGCCAGCAATCAACCTCCTCACGAAGAGCAGGTTGGGTGCCGTCCTCATACATAATTATGTTGACACACAGCAGCACCCAGCTAAAGGCCATGCAAGATTTAGTACAGCAATTTTATGCTATGAGGATAAAAAAAAAAATTGGCATAGGAAATGGTTTCAGAGTCATTTAAGGTTTTCAGAAAGAAACATAACACTGTTGAGCAACATTACTATCTGATCTAATGCCTCAGTACACAAGAGCCTGGTAATATGTGTAAATCTACACTATTTTTAACAAGCACAATCTTTTTTTTTTATTTTATTGTTCTTATTTATGAAACATTTGGGGGGGAAAGGGTGGCACAAAGGTTACCAGAGGAAATTAAAAATTATCACTCAGGCAAATTACAAGTGTGCTTTCGCATTAAGGCAAGATACGGATTAAATAACAGAACATTAAGTGTATGCACTACTCACACGAATGCTTGTATTTTGTATTTTGTCTTAACAGACACATTTCATCACCTTCTTCACCTTTTTCCCCCCCTTTTTTCTATTTGAGCGAACAAAATTTGGTGCTTTCTAAATACATTCATTGTTTTTCAAATGGCTTTCCTCCATCTGTGAAAAAGGTGAGATGTAATCTGGGATTCAAAGCTGACATTCCATTGAGTTTTAATGGTTCCTTTCATTTTCTTCTTTATCAGCATAATTGAAAAGCAGTATTAAGAGTCACTGGGTTGACTTGATAAGGCTTTACAGTTTTTTATAATCAGTTCACCAATATTATTCAGTGAGTAAGATGTGCAATTATTTATGGATTTACTATGTGGATGTGTAAAAACAGCCAATTATTTGTGACCAAGTGTCTAAAAATGCTCCCAGTCACCTTGCAAGGCAACAACAAAGGAGGTTAATTTTGGGGTAATTGAGATTTAACAACTTGTTTACTTCTTGAGTGTTCTACAAAATAGACTGCTCCGTTGATAGAAATAAAATAAAATAAAATACCAGCAATTAGTTATTGGTATAATACATTCTAATAGCTTGCATGTTAGATAAATAAATAAAATAATACATATACACATTCAGCAGACATACTAGAGCCCAATTATGCAATAATTTAGAGTCATGTGTCAGGCTGGCTTTTAAATAGTGAAAATTACGAGCTTTTTAGCTGCTAGAGATGCTCATGTATTAGCCGTTAAGCTGTTAATTTTGCTTCTCTATCATTTGCCATTTGCTTTGCACCTTGCTTTGCAGGTGGCATGCTGTTTTTTTTTCTTTTTTGTGATTAAAGCAGCTGTTTGCTGTGGCTGGAAACAAAGTTGATGCAGGCTGAGTTTGCACACTGGAAAAAGCAAAACGTAAAGGTAAAAGGGATGAGGGAAGCCGCAGGGGGAGGTGACAAATCTTTTCGATCCTCATTTATGTGACCCTTTTCACATTACCCACTGTAATTTAGAAATATACTTATGGATGTAGCATTAACACTAATGTGGTGGTAGCTGAAATTGCCCATACAGTTAGTGTTATTTTCAAGGGCACATTTACATTGCTTATTTATCCATTTAGGTATGAGTACTTGTTGTAAAGGAGTATTACTTGACTTAACATTCAGAATATGTACCATTACCTGGATTGGTTATGCTGCTTTGTGACTGCAAATGAGCAGCAGCAAATTAGCAGTCAGTAACAGCTTGATCATATTTTGAAAGACGGTTGCTTTTTCAAGAAGGAGGTTATATCGATAAGATATTTTTTTTTTAATATACTTTGTTAGATTAAAGATGTAATTTGAAATCATAGGTTGTAAGTGAGCACATGTGCAATCCCAATACTATCCTCGAGCTCACCTCAGTCAGAGTGATGGAGTTTTCCTTGGCTCTAATTTCTGTTGTTTACAATTTTAACACAATGGATCAATACATACTGGATGTCCACCAAGTTCTTACTGGCTTTGGACTGATTTTTACTGAATTGCTGTATTTTCTAGCTTTCCCAACAGGCTGACTGACAGACATTTGTTTTCTGTCTACATGCAGTGAAGATACACACATTCCTCTATAACTGCGTCTATGTGCACAAATAATCTTGACAACAACGACAGCGACATGCTGCCTCACGCTTGACACTTAGAGAGAAGCTGGCTAGAACACAGTGATAATGAGAGGGAGTGGGAGGAAAGGAGGGACAGTGTGAATTGCTTCTAGTCTTAGATGTTGTGCCATCTCTTTATCATTCTACCGTTTTACTCCCTCCCTCGTGCACTTCACAACTAGCTCTGTCTATCTCTCCTCTCTCACACTTTCTTCTCTCCCACAATGTCTTTTATCCTGTTCCCACCTTGCCTCTCTCCAGTGAGCCAGCTCTCAGGATTACCTGTCTCTACTTTTGTTTTTGTTTTTGTTTTTTTCTTCAGCTCCTATGATTATATGTTGTTTTTAAGACATGATCACATTTAAATACTTTAAAAGTCTATTAAACTGTGGGTCATTGCATTATTGGATATAATGTATGTATATTTGGAAGAATTTACCCGAATCACCCAGCCTCAAAAAATCTGAGATCCATGTCTTGGAAGGAGGATTGCTAATTGCTGTGGAACACTCTCTGGAGGCTTAAATGGTGGTTCCAAAAAGTTTTCAGTTTATCCTCCAAAGAGCAGCAAGTAACACTGCCCAGCTCTGTGATGACTGGCAAAAGTACATTACACTCCACACATTAACTAGATTAAGAATCTCTCTTGTTCTGTACTGACATAAGTAGCATTAACCTAGCATATTTTTTTTTACAATTGCAGGAGAAACTAATCCACGCAAGCAAGGTATACAGCAATTTAGGAAACTCCTTTGCCATAAGTGTTTCACACACACACACACACACACACACAAGATTTCATGTCATTTCATCTAGAACACAGAATACTAACCTTGACTAGTCAGCGTATACTGAACAATTTGGGTATGATCCTTTCATGCTGAGCTTTCTCACACTTTGGAAGTGTTGCTGTATTGTGTCTGAAAGGCAGTGACAGATGATCCGTACCTGTGATGTCTGACAAGAGGCTTGGGTTGTTACGTACATCATTATGCAAAACTGTTTATGTTGTTAGTAATCATACAGTGAATTGCTTGTTTTAATTTACCTTTGATTTTCAGGTACTGAAGATGAACTGTGTACCTCACAACATCACTGCAAGAGCGAGATGCTTCAATAGCTCAACAGTCATTAAATTACAGGGGTATAATAGGAATATAATGAACACATCAGTATGTGTGCAAATAAAGTTTGTGTAGAGCAAATTAAAGTTTTATTAACCGGTGTGGATGCATTTGTTGTGTATCAACATCTGTACATGCTGTCAATTTAAAAGACGTTCTGTTGTAAGTACAAATGTTAGATAAGTAGGGCTATCCAGACTATAATAGGCCCAAAAAATGTAAAACCTAACTTAATATAATTTTTTTTTTTAAATTTTCCTTCTGTATTATCCACTGTTGTTTTAATTCACTGGAGTTCCTGTATTGTCCACTTGCATTTGTCCCTCTTCAGTGTTAGTGGAACTTGCCTAGAGTGTTTTAATTATCAGCCCTTAAATTTGATTTTCATTTTGGGGAAGATGATGAACTCACAAGAAGAACATCTTGTGACTGTGCAAGGGGATGGGCAAGGATGGTTTTGGCATTGCTAAAAAACTTCTGTGTTTTCGGAGCACTGCATGCAGGCACAATATGGCTACAATGGCAAGTTCAAGTCATTTAAGATTAATGTTCTCCCAGAATGTCTTAGGCTGTTGCAGTAGAGGTCTGCATTGACAGTCTCACCCTTGAGGGAAGAATTCATTGTGTCTGTAAAAAAAAGGATAAGTCTGGTATCATTTTGACCTGACACACTGTCCTTGGCTTAAAAACAGACATCTGGCACATGCATGTCCTTTCTTTCAGTCGGATTTATCAAGGGTTGCAACACAATTGCCTTTAATGTAACAGCTGTTACACCAGAGTTAACATTAGATTTAAAGTATCAGATTAAGTGTCCTAAATCAAATAAATAATATAAGACATACATGCATATCCTCTCTGGACACTTCATTAGGTACACCTGTTCAGTGGCTCATTAATGCACTCTAAGCTAATCCGCCTAAACTAATGGTATCAGTTCGAACCATATGGCAAGACGACCTGCTGAAGTTTGAACTGAGCATCAGATTTAGAAGAAAGGTGATTTAAGTGACTTAAATATGGCATGGTTGTTGGTACCAAATGGGCTGGTCTGAGAAGTTCAGAACTTGCTGATCTACTGGGATTTTCCCACACTTCTCTCCGTCTCCACACTTTTCACTATTCTGTTACAAGTTAATGTTGGTTTCAACTGTCCAAATATTTGTATTTATTGTTTTGCTGAAGTTTTGCTGAAGTTTTTGCTATCACTCTGACGGGACTCTTTTTTTCATTTTTCAGTCTAATTTCAGCCTCCTTCACTTGCATAAACATGTGTTTGCATCTTATGCAGAGAGCCTGTAATGAAAAGCTATGAAATGCAAGTTCAACACTCGGAATCAATTCAAAACCCTTTATATGCTTAATTTGTTGCTAAACAACAAGACAACATGTGCAACTCTGAAAATCTCAATATCTTTCTTCAGTTTTCATCAGACAGTCTTTTAATGGAAGGAACATGTATTGCAGATCTTTATGTAATGCAGCAGAAACATCAGTAAAATATTATCAGTTTTTACTTGGCATTTATTATTAAAGAACAAGGGTACACAGGTCAGTGTATATCTGCATTAAAAGGAAGGTAATCAGAGTAGAGGGGAAAAAAACCCACTTAAGCTGCCGTTTATAGTAGTGAACAAATGCAAATGAAAAGCACTGGTGCATTGACCATATATGTCATGGTCTCTGGGTCTTGTACCTGTGGTTTTAAGTTTCTGTCTACCTTTGTATTTTTGGTTATCTTTGGATTATGATTTAGTACTTGGCAGTGTTATTTTCATGCCTTTAGTTCTGATCTTCTGTTCTGAAGTAACAGAAAGTTCATTTAATCAATCCTCGTTTGTGTTCCCGCTCTGTTCCTTTAATATTGTCTCCATGTCGAGTTTGTGTGTTTGAGTCTTGGTCTCTGTGTTATTTCCTGTTTCATTTTGAAGGTCTCTTGTTACTCATGCTCTGTATAGTTCTACTTCCTTTGTGCCACCTTGTGAGATTAGTTTCAGTTGTTCTTATATCTGTGTCCTCTCCCTTTGTTATCTGGTATCTGTGTATTTATTGTCTCAGCCTCCACTTGTCCTTTGTTATGTCATCTGTTGTCCTTCATCACATTTTCTTCATGGTTGTGCTTCTGCTGGTTCTGTGTTTTCCTGCAAGATTCATAGAGTTTGATGTCTTGTTCCTGGCCTGCAAATATTTTGTGTTTTATGAGAGCTCAGCTTTAATGCTGCTTTTTGAGACTATTCTTGTCTCTCAGTTCCAGCATCTGGGTCCACATCCCATCTGCCACACAACCATTTCATGACAATTTTTTCACTTTTTAAAAATTACACAACACTTGTACACCAGACAAAAGCAGACGTTTCTACTCTGCACTCTTTTCGTTGTGGCAACAAAGATTACATTTGCAAATGACTGAAGAAACTCAATTTGTCTTATACTGTTCTGCAAAAGCCAAAAAAAAAGAAAAAAGAAAAGAAAGACCACTTATGTAAAAGACCTGCTGAGAGCAGTGAAAGCCTTTTGTTCGGGTGAATTTATTGTTTGGCAGAAAGACAAAGACCCTTTTCTTTAGAGAGTTCTATTAGCTAGGAGTCCACAGGGTAGCCCATGAGCACACTGCATGAAGACTTTGTCTAGAGCAGTATTACTGTGCCTCTTCATAAGAATGTTACCTGTAAAATGGTTATGACAAGAAGGTTTTAAATATCGACTTGAAGAAAAATATAGCACAAGATTTGAAATTATTAGTGCTTTTTTCTCCTAAATGTATTCACAAAGTACCACAGATATGGTTACTTTGAAGTCAGTGCAGTTTTTGCATTGATGGCTGTGAGTACAAATTAGCCACATGCTAATTTCTAAATAAAATTTACCCGCATTTGAAAAATACAAAATATCCCACTTTCCTCAGACTGAAGTACTGCTGGATACAAAATGTATTTTCATATATTTCAAATATAATTTACCATCATGTCTTTAATCTTATCATTTCCAATGTGTAACTGATTTGAGGACCATGGTGTGTTTGGATTTTTTTTATGTAAAATGTATTTATTTTGCTGTAACAAAACAAGGCAACATAATTCCCCAAACCCCAACACTCCTCCTTTCCTTCCTCATGGTCATGAAATTCTCCTGTAAATGTTACATGTAACAAAGTCTCACTGTCCCAGCAGGGACACATAAGGTAGCTAAGCCCATATCTCAGTAAATATATAGTTATAAAGAAAATGATACATTAGCACTGATGTTGTATTATATCTTTATCTCTTTCTTGTTTTAATACTTTCTTCAGCCTGTAACTCAGCTGTCTGAATTCAACTGTTCAAACAACAAGGACAAGAGAAATATCCTTAAATTAAATGACTTTACTTTTGTCTGTGTCACTCATCTAATCACCAGCTTGTTTGATGCTATGCTTGACTCACTACCAAAACAGATTAAATGTTTTAATATAATGAATTGTCCCCATTAAACTTCAACCTACAAGCCAAACTTCATTCAAGTGAAATTTATTCAGGAAATTGAAGGTTAAACAGACAAAGTCAACTTTTTTATTTGCTTCTTGATAGTCTTAAGCTTTGTGGTTTTTGTCTGGAAATGAGTATTATCTTCTGTTTGTGCTCTTTTTGTCACTGTGTAACAGAGTCTTGTGAAGATATTATTGATAAGCATTAGAACTATTTGTTTTGTGTCTTTAAATGACTGCATTAGCAACAGAACTCATATTGATTTGACAGGATGGCAATTTGTCAGATCTGTTTAATTAAGATCTAAAAACTGTGACTCATCGTAGGTTAATTGTTTCATACATTGACTGAAACAAACATTTCTGTTCTTGCCTTATTTTGCAGTATAACAATATTATTATATAGAATAATTAGTACAGTAGTGAGATGTGCAGACAAAATCACTCAAAAAAAGAAGCAAAAACAATGTTTACTTCTCAAGAACTGATCTCATGGAAATAACACAGATACCACAAGAATGTTTCCTTGTGCATAGCAAAGATGGATGGTGCCAAGGGTTAGAGGGGAAGACTTTGATTTGGGAAGGCTTAGACAGACAGCTGAGAAAATTCTCTTGGACAAGTTGGTATTGAAAGTCAATGACTGATGTTCCTCGTTTCATAATTGATCTGATATAGCAGGTTCACGCTCGGTACATGTCACTGGAGGATTTGACATTGTTTGGCCAAATTAGGTTTCTTTTATGCGGGCCCAGAGGATATGTAAAAATCAGCACATTGCCTTACACACAAAGAAATAAGACATCCTTAGATAGAAAGAAATGAAGCAGCAATGCAGCTGTGACTACTAAGGCAGTAAAGCCAAAAAAGATGAAAGCTAGATAGTTAACATCATTGACATCACAGCAGAAGGGGAATTGCGTCAGTTTCTTCAAACAGTTCTAATAAAACACCATAGGAGGGTTGACTGCCTATTCTCGTGATAAAAGGGTGCCCCCCTGAGAATCCATTGACAGTGCATTTGTTATCACAGCCCTCCTATTTTTGGCCCCAAAATGTTATTCAGTTTAAGTTTGAGCAGCTTGTCATGAAGACAAAAATCGTTTCTTAGAGCTGTTTTATTGTCATTGCTTTCAAAACCACATTTAGACTGAGTAAAACATGTAAAAGTAAAAAGTGTTACAGGGACAGAAATATCAGAAATTGTATCTAATATTTATCATTTTTATATCTTGTATTCATAATTATATCTTTCCTCCCATTAAAAGGTTCTCGTGGTTATTTCTTGTAAATTAGTACAAGTCCAGTTAGTGCATGGTTTGATTACTTATATAGCCCATCACTCAGTGCTCTCAAAATATTAACATAGGTTCTCCTGGGGATCCCAGTCCCTGCTCCAATATACCTAATTCAAATGGTCAACTGGGTATAAAATACTGTAACTGCCTGATAGCAATATGATCATTTAAATCAAGTGTGGTGGAGCAAGCAAGCAGTTAAATAAGCAGTCCCCAGGAGAACAGCTGAGAATCTACCATTAATGCCCAAAGAGAAGTGGTCTGACTGAATAATGTTGCCCTGAGGCAACAAACAAAAAAGAAATCACCATCAATAAGTAAGTTAAATCAAAATCTGTCCTTACAAATTAATCTTGACTTTCCTAACTGTGCTACTGTGTCCCAAGATTACTCCACAGTACATGTAATTTCACTATGTTCATAATTATACACCCACACACGCATACCAACACAACAACAACAAAGGGAAACCAGTAACATCTTTACCTATATTGACCCTGCAATATCATTATTAATGTATGCTATTAAAAATTTGCTGCAATTCACCACAGAACAGCAAAACTTTAGTTGTTCTCCTTGTTGGAGTTTCTAGTTTCTTTCATCCTTATTTAACCGGGCAACTTGGCTAAGAGCATATTCTTGTTTACAGCAGTGGCCTAGGGGAGTAGTTGGGAAAATAGGGAGTGCTGCACACATAAACACATTTGGGAAATGACTGGTGCAATGGCGGTTGACAGCTGGCCAATAAGCAGTTTCACTACAGCATTTCTTGGTGTTCAAATGTTCATTTAATGGAATTTGTTGTCTTATCGTTTATGTTCATTTTTACATATTCAGCTCCAGTCAACAGCTCCCAAGCACACTGGAGCAACTGCTATAGTTCTCATTGTCATCTTTCACAAAAGTGTTTCTGTGGAATTTCTTGACTAGTGCTTTTAAAATGTGCTGCATCACTTTTACCATTTAGTATTACTCCAGTATTCCCTTTATGCTGTAGTCGGGGTGAGCATCCTGTGTATATATATGAAGCCACCATTCCCGTTTCCTGTTTTTTTTTTGGTAGTTGACACTGCATGTTCATCCAGTCCAATGAGCTGGCAGCTTCAGCACCAGCTAGGGTAATTATTTACAGGAGGGATTGTGGAACCTGCTAAAAATATCCCATTTCCCTCTCTACAAGACCTCCCTTGAGAGCTTTGAAGACAAGGCAGGAGGAAAGAGAACGGAAGCAAGGCTGTGAAGAGTTTTTACTCATTCCATTCTTTTACAGGCGCTTAATTCCTAATGTCAAGAATTAACATGGATTAATTAACATAAGGCAGTCCTGTAATCTGTAAGGCCCTATCAAAAACAAGACTTTGAACCAAACTCTAACATCTAAGCTGCATTAAACTCACTTGCTTACTTCAGAAAAATATTGGTTGTCTCTATGAGAAGGTCAGAATATTAGGTCAACTACACATGTGCATCCTACATTGATAAGAGTTTGGTGTTTTGTTTGAGGGCACTTGAGTATATAAACCATTGTCTTGCTATTACATTTTAGTTTCACGCGCACAGAGGTAATGCACTGTTGTATAGTATAATTTAAGTTGCAGGGAAACCCCAGTATCAGGAGTAAAACTTGTATTCAGTTTCTCTACAGGTATTGTTTATCGTGGCTGACAATTGAAATATTTAAGCCTGGTCCAGAACTTAATATTTCCCAGCTGAAATAAATAAATCTGGAAATTAGGAAATTAAAGAATAAAGAAATTTGGTTCACAGAATCTACAGGCATAGCTTTTCATATCACGGCAGGCCACAACCAGCAGTGATAAATAAGAAATACTATCTTACTCCAGGATTATACCATGTGTGGCTCTAAATGGGGATGCATACAGCTTCAACAACAAGGTTTTTTTTTTAACACAGCTTATTTTTGCACCTCTCACTGGCTTCTTCTCCTTAGAAACAGCAACTAAGGCTTGCAAATACAATGCAGTAAACATGATTTATCAGAAGGTCACAATTCAAACCAGAAGCCTTAAAAAACTAGAATTACCTTAACACGTACCTAAAAAACAGATTTTTAAGCCAATTTGTATGTGATGTAGGATATTATCTCTTACAAGAGACTTCAGAGTGGGGGATTATTTTGGAGGATAGTCTATTTTTTGTGGGTAGAAAGACAAAGATAATCTGCTCTTTGCCTGTGATGCCCTATTATTTGCAAATCTCCACATTGTGTTTGAGTTTTAGCTTCAGTACTAATTACTGTGGATGTTAAATGCCAGTGTTAAGAGGCTATTGAAGCTGCTGTTGTAGGCTGTGCTCTTTTTCCTGTCCTCTTGAACAACAGATTAACTACCACAAAGAACTACTGAGTATAGACAGACGAATGCCGACATACTCGAACTGTGCTTTAATTATGTTAAGTCACATGATCTAAATATTTGGGTGTGTATACTGGTTCACCTGAATTTTGATTTGGTTTTGGGATCTTGTTTAACCTTTACATTAGAGTATATTTGCTGTTATATCTGTCAGTCATTAATGTGTAGAATAATTTACTTCACAGCAGTGGACAATGGGATACCAAGGGCTGACTGGGCATCATTTAGTCAGAAGGTTTGCAGTTCTTTCCCTGCCTTCTCGAGTCTGAATGTCATACTACCCTTGGGTAAGACATGGACCCCAAGTTGCTCCTGATGCATCCATTGAAGTGTGGGTCTATGTATAAGACAAAGCAGCCAACGAGTAAAAGTGCTGTGTGTACGGGTGAATGAGGCTTGTAGGAGAACATGATACCGCTAGAGAAGAAAGTGCTATATAAATACCAGTCCATGTGCCATTATTTGTCCCAACTGTGGCTTCAATGCAATATAGAAAAAAAGGCTTCTTCTTTTTTTTATTTTTGGTAAAGTGCTTTTCCCCACCTTACTTCCTATCTTGCATGTTGAATATTCACAAGTTGCACATCATGTAAAAACAAGCCCCTTGTTTATGTTGAAGTTACTTTATGATTAACAAATATGACTCCCAATCTAATCATAATGTCTGTCAGTTAGCATATGAACTAATTACCAATTACATTTGATGTATTGCATATTACTTTCACAGAAAAATACATTTGAATCTCAGTCAACTGGAGCTATTGATCCAGGTGGGTTGCCTCTACTGTGTATTATCAGACTATCAAGTCTGAGCACAATCAATCACATTTGCTACACCTCTCCTGTCACCTTGAAGTCTGTGTTTACAATAAAAAGTATTTTCTCCTTTCTGGTCTGTCATTTCTCAACTCTGGATCCCATCAAGTTGTCACTCTTTTGATTTTTAATGATAATGGCTCACAGATGGGATGAGCAGTATCAGTAAACAGAAAACAGATAGGAAGTACGGAGACAGAAAGAAAACGGGATTTTCTGTTTCACTTTGAGCTGTGATTTTAAAAAAAATATCACACAACAAAGCTAGTGACATTTTTTAGAGCTGTTCATTAACTGATATCTAAAGGCTGCTTTACAGCTGATCAGTGCTTATCGCTCCAAAGCTTGCTTTGGTCAAAGAATTATACATTTGCAGAAATCCCTGCCGTGCAAACAGCTTTCTAGCTTTCAAGTTGTATGACTGATCTGGAGAAATTTCACTCCAGTTGTTCTTGCATGGGGTGAAATTACTTCCTTCATGGTGGAAGTGGGGTCGGGGGGTGCTGCCTCCAACGTGTTTAATTGGTTTGCGGGGTTACCATACAGTCAAGCTGTTCCCACAGCTGATCATCGGGGCCCAGATCTGGTAACTATGCTGGCTACTCCATTACAAGCAGAATACCATATGGGTGATTCTCTTTAAATAGTTCTTGCAGAGTGTGTAATTTTATATGATTACCCTGTTAAGAAAGGTCCAGTCAAGTGGTGAACACAACATTCCACATTGGTTACCTTTATTTCTATGACCAGTGATACTTTTAGGATTTTTACAAGTTATTTTCAGATTTTAATAATTCATTTAATAATACTTTAAACATTCTCAAAGATAACTGGAAACGTTTTAATTAAGTAATTTTTTTTCTTATTTTCTTATTACTTATTTTTTTACTGGTTTACCTTGAGAGTGTTGATAGAGAAGAACAGAAGTCAGAAAGAACTTCGGTTGTGTCTTGTGGATCAAGAGAAAGGGCATTATGGGGTGCCAAGAGAGGAACTGTGGTAAGTCTGTGGAAGTCAGGGGTTGTAGAGAAGTATGCGATGATGGTGCAGAACATATATGAGGACAGTGAGACAGTGGTGAGATCTGTGGTGGGAGTGACGGGTTCAAAGTGGGGGTGGAATTACATCAGAGATCTGCTCTGAGCCCCTGAACCTCGACTAATAGACAGTGTTAAAAATGAGTTTAACAGAGAGTTCAGGTTGAGAGGCTTGGAGACAAAGTTTGAGAGGGAAGGTTGAGATGGTTTTGACATGTGCATAGGCTGGATACAAATTAGACAATGGAGGTGCCAGGCAGGAGAAAAAGAAAAAGGAGGAGCGAAAGAGGGCATGCAAAGGGTTGGTGTGATAGAGCAGAATGCTAGAGATGGGGTGAGATGGAGGCAGATGATCCACTGTTGCCACCCGTAAAGATAGCAGTTTAGATAGAGATAGAGTTTAAGATAGAGTTTAAGTTCGGAAGCATTTAGGATTGTGTTTTTGTCACAGTCTGATCAGTCTTCAATTAGCCAAGAACCACAGCATCAACAACAAACATCATCTGCTGAATGCAAGCCATGACTGGCCAAATGTGAATACACGCTACTTGCTCAACCGCATCACAAGACACACCTGTAACAAACAACTTATGAAAAACCATCAATCAGGTCAACACTAAAGTATCTAGGTAAAATACTACTGTACAGTTGTCTGATAAATGGTGGCTCCTAGTGTGGGGCTGAATTTCCAATTGCTTTTCTGGGGCTTCTCCAGCCGGGCTGGTACCTGTACAGCTTTTGAAGGATGGAGAGGTGAATGCAAAATAGTTTCTGTGATTTTCAGCAGCCTGGCACTTCCACCCTTTGATGTATGAAGCCCCAGTGAGCCCTCAGTTGCTCTTGGTATGAGTTGTTTTCCTCACACCTTTATGTTGTGCTGTTTGTAATGTTATGTATTGTAGAACAGCAACAGACCAGGAAGTCAGTGCAGGTTTGAAACACTTAATGTCACCTTCTGTCAGGCAAACCTCCTTGGCATTGTGATGTGAATGTGTTTAATGTGACTCCCTGCAGCAAAATGCACTCCTCGCATTTTTGGGAAAGCATCAGGTGTTTAGAAATCTGTCAAAAAGTTGACAAAACTCAACGCACAACCTTGTCAGAAGTCAAATTTGCACAAGGTCTTCTTAAGATTCCTTGTTGGTCTCCGGCTAAATAATTGAAGCCTCATTTGAGCTGTGGTGAATTGCGGATAAGGGTGTTTTGGCTGACTGCCTGCTGCTCTGTCAAAGGAAAGAGCTGCTCTTGGTTGTGAAACTCTCACTCGATCTTGCTGTGTGACATTGCCCTCTTGGTCAGTATTTAGAAGCTTATGTTTACTTGTGATGTCTTGAAGTAAACGCGGCTCTGCAGATAACATTTTTTTTTGTCTAAATGATGGCCAAGATTAATATTGATAACTCAGGGTGTGCTCAAAGCTTTTGTTTGTTCAGTTGGTTAAGCAGCAGTTGGTGGCTGCTGTATCGCTCATCGCCACTGTTTCATTTGTTTTCTTTTATGTGTGTGTGTGTGTGTGTGTGTGTCTGAGAGTGAGAGAGAGAGTCTGAAACAGAATGCAGTGGACTGTAGAATAAAAATTCAATGAAAAGTAATTGCATTTTTCCTCAAACTGATTAGCTTTCTGGAAATTCATCATGTACTTTATTTTTTTCATTGCAGTCAATAATTCCAGACATGTATCCTGAACTACCCACTGCTGGCCCTTCTGGCACCTTACGTACTATCTCTGCCCTCTTTTGCTGAAGTCTGCTTTTTGGTTCCTGGGTCTTATTGTACTATAAATATGACAGCATTACAAAAACACTTTTTGGCTGCAAACAAAGCAGACATGCCTTTCTGTGTGGCTTGTTTACATTAGAAAGTAGTCAGGAGAATGACCAAGAAAGCCTATCTAGAAGTCAAGCCCACACAAACACACACATACACACATGCACAATGGCAGACTCTGCCCTTCTTTGATACGTCACTCAAGCTGACAGACAGTGCTTATCTGTCAGTGAGAGAGAAATGAACCAAGCACCCCATTTCTCTGTCACTTCATCCATATTGGTTTAACCTGGAGTCTTTCAGAAGTTCATCAGTTGCACATCTCAGATAAGGCTATTGAGATGGGTGCAGGGGTTGGGTGGGGAATGGCTTCCTATAGGACCTCTGTGTACAACTCATCTGAGATTTAAAGAGATTTTATTTATTCATTTCATGTTGGTTTTTGTAACTCAACCAATATGTGAATGTTTCAAAGACTGTGACATAGAAGCTCAGGCTTGAATGCCAGTGTTGGATTGTGGGTGTTGCTCCCAGTTTAATGAGTTCCTACAAATCTAATGGGGAATTCCCCCACATAGTTACAAAGGTCTAATAATGTTCAGCCAAAACAACTTTTAACATAAAGCGACAGGCTTCAAAACTAAGACGTTTAATGCATGGACCAAACATGGACAACTAGCAAAAAAACGTATTATAATGAGGAACTCAACAAAACAATAAAAAAAAAAAACCTCACTCACCAAAAATAATAATAATAATAATGAAAACAGTATTATTAAAAACTGTGTTTGACTGTATTAAATATTAACACATAGCACTGCTGTCTCACAGCAAGAAGGTCCTGGGTTTGAATCCACTGGCTGGGTGGGGCTCTCTCTCTCCCAGTGACAGCTGGAATAGCCTCCAGCCCAATCACGACCTTGAACTGGAGTCAATAAACAATTATTTTAGAAGTAAATCTATTTGTCCCTCGAGTTTTTCCACTTCCTAAAGTTTCTGTAATCTCCCAACAGGAATTGTCTGACATCTGTGAGTCCTTAAATTGAGCTGATGATTATTATTTTCTGACTGATCCATTCAAAAACTTTGTCAAAAAGTAAATAAAACAAAACAAAAATAAAAAAATAAAATAACATGGCTCACTTAGGCAAGATATATGTTTTATATATAAACAAGGATGAAAACTCTCAGTCAGTATTTCAGCCATCGAGAAAGACAGCATGGAAATGTGTCAGCATCTTATTATCTTACTATTCATATTATTCAGATTGTTTGTACTTCTGAGCCCCAAACAGTCAGGAGTTGAACATCTTACATAATAACAAATTTACATCAGCCATTAATCTCAAGACCCTAAAATGCTACTCCATTGCACTTTATCTCATTTATGCTTATGAAATAAGCACAAGTGCTTTTGGCAGCAGTTTTTTGTTAGTCATGCACTAAATCTCAAGTAGTTTCACACCATCTGTTGCGCTAGAATTTGCCTCTTTTTTTTTTCTCCCCTGTCTGTTTCCTAGGACCACTCCTCAGTCCATTTATAAATTAAATGGCCCTGTTTTAAAATGTGACTATTTTGCCTGTGGTGCCACATGGTAAATTGTGTAGCTGGATTCAGTTCATGTTTGTGTCTTTGCGTCACTGTAAAATCACTATTAAACGTGGATGGGATGGTTTAATCAGCCCCTCACGCTACTAGTGTTTGTTCATGAAGAAGCGAGAGCTTGAAGATGACTTTTTTCCCCCAACCTGGTAATTGATGTAACGTGAGGAGAATTTAGTCCAAGATACTACACTGGTGATGGAGTGATCACTGACAATACTGAGTCAATGTAGTGTATGTAGCTGATAGGATAGTTCAAGGTGAGGCCCTGTGTGTAGCTGAGATTGTGTGTAATGTCACATTAACATCTGGCATCGGGGGGAACACAACATCCTTCATGGTGATTTTTTTCTGCAGCGATGATGGAAGAAACAGCTGTTATGATGCTGCAAATTAATCATGAGACCATCTTCTACATGTATGCAAGGATACAGACACAGTCTTAACGCCTAGTGCATTATATTTGATACATACAGCTTTTATCAGTTTTTGAGACTTCTACATCATCAGTGTGATTTTTTTCACCCAAAGAACATAAAAAAATTCACAACACATTTTTAAGTAACAGACTGCAAAAAGTGCAAAAACTCATATATATAGAGAGATATATATATATGAGCTGCCCTGTTTATAGGGAAAGAATCTGTGAATTTGCACTATAATATCAAATCCAAAACTACCATTATTAATTTGGTTGTTTTCTGTTGGCCTTTCTGTAATCTATATTTTTAGTTTCAGAGCACCGGTGATTACAATATTCAGTATTCAGACTACAGTCTACTGTCTGCAGTAATTACCTCCTATGTCTCCTGGTATCATCATTATTATTCATGGCTGCACTCCAGGCCCACAGGTCAACATGAACTGTGCCTGTCAAGACAGCCATCAGACCAAAACATTCTGGGCACACAGGCACATTCACGTAGTGGATACGCATTAATGAATTGTACACTTTAATTGTGCAATCACGTTCTGCCGATCTGCTAAGTTGTAAATTTTCCCAAAGGCTGTCCTTTCTCTTAACTCACTTACATTCCTTTAGCATCTTGATAGTTGTCAAGGCAGTTTTAGAGAAATAAATCCTGTATGTAGAGTGTTAATCTACTGTATTTTCTTTAGATTAATTTTATAAATAGAATTATCTGTTTATTTATTTTATTAATTCTGGTGTGAAAGCTGACAGTCGCCCTATCTCAAAAGTCTCATGTGAGACATATACCAAAATGACATTTTCCTATGATGTCATTTTGTTGTTGATTCGGCTCTAAAGCGAGCAAGGTATCTGCAGACTGTCATAGTAGTTCTCTGCTGCTAAAGAGTCTAGGGTGTCCAACACAATGCAAAGAGTCTTACCTAATTCAAAGGTAAATTAATTTATGTTTCAAAGAGATACTGGCTCTTTTATGTTGAAAAAAACACTAGAGCTGTTTGATAGACACTAAGAAGTGTAGCAACTTAATCCCATCAGAAAAGTTCTTAATATTATACTTGTGACTTCACATGAAAAATGCTAGCCAAAAACTGCAATTAAAGTAAATGAGGGCAATATTTCAGACATTTATGATATGGAAGTAACCTATTAGAAAAAATAAAAAAGAATAAATAAATAAAATAAAAAGAAACTTGCATCTGCCTGAAAGACTGAGATCAAGTATCTAATGGTATGACTGTGCGAAGTGATACAGGTAGGAGGCTATCTAATATGCATAATCACTGTCGATGAGTTTTAAATTCCAAAATAAATTTATTTGAAAAATTCGTCATATTTGGAAACTTCATTGAGAGTGACTCATTCACTTAGAGCCATTGCTTTCATAAGTAGAAAGACGCGGGGTACATTTGGATAGCCTAGAGAATCTGTATAATTTATTGGGCAAGTAATGATGTCACACTACAGCTAAGAATTTGTCTTTTCAAAATATTCAAACTATGTAATTAAAAATAAAGGCGGTACATTGTTTCCAATGTAAACAGTAAACAAAACTTATACGTATAAAACTCACCCAATGAGACTGAAAGGTAGTAAAGTTTTACTTCAACAGGTTCCACTCACTGAGCATGAATTTAAATTTTGTTATTGTAAAATTTGGTGCCCAGTATAGACCATATGGAACATAACATCCCGAGTCAATTTAGCATAATGCTTCATGACCCAAGAAATCTCTGTGCTGATGTATTATGTGACTAAATTAACAAAGCTGAACTTTCCTTTGGTGTCAGGCGATGGCTTCTATTTTCACCTCAGATGGAATGATTCATGAAATCATTTAGGCATCATTTTCAGGGATACACTGCTCCTTAATGATATTATAATTATCCACCAAAGATTAATTTGCATGTGTTAGGCAAATTATGTGATGGATTACCTATAAATTGTCATAGATCAGTAAAAATGGTGAATCGTGACAGAGCTCGGTTTTCTCATTGTGCACTGAAATGACCAAAACATATTCAAGTATATATTTAAGCACCGCTAGACCTTTCACAGTTGCAGCTCTATAAAACCTGCAAAGGCACAAACCACATTTAAACTAAACAAGACCACAATTAAGAATAGATTAGGTGAAATTTTGTTAATTGCCCCTCATAAATGGGTAATTGATAAATTACTTATCCATTAATTAGAGTGGACCTGCCATGCTCCCTGGACACCCCTCTCATCTGTCTCAGTTAAATTCCTGCCACTAAGATGCAGATGGCAATAACAAGACGACCAGCATTTGCAGCATCTTTTTGCTCAGTGACACAAACTTAAAACCAGCCAACCCAAACTTTGCTAAATTTCTTTGATTATCTTGATTGAATTGTATATTTAAATGAAGTCATTGCAGCTATTCCACACTACTTTTGGAGGTTTAAGGTGAATAGGTTTGGAGGCAGGGAGGCAGGAATCGTAAACCATGAAAACAAAGGCTCAGGGAGACCATAATGGCTTTTACATGTCAAAAGGTTTTTCACTGCCTTGTGGTAGGTTGACTGTAGTCATTTGGATTGTGTTTTTGCACTGCACTGCTGCTACATAAAGCTCTGTTATTGTTAGAGGATACATGGGGCTGATAGTAGAAAGTCAAATCTTGTCACAGTCTTTCTTTGAGTATTAACAATTTTCCCCACATGGACAGACTTGTAAGTCATTGAATACAGTTTTGGTGACTGGCAGGGCATCATGCAAATGGAAATCAAAATCATCAGCATTTTATTATGTGTTTATCTGGTTGTTTCTGGTAGTTGCAAGAGCTCAGAAATAAATAAATGAAGTGATTCTGAGAATTACATAATCAAAAGTGTAACTGGATGTTTTCATTACTAGCTGAAGCATTATTTTATGGTGAAGTAAGGTGCATGTGTTAAACCCATTGTTTTTCCTGCCAAAAGTAGAACAAGCCACAGCACAATCATCTGCTTTATGACTGATAGAGGAAAATGAGGTGACACAAAGAGAGTCCCCCCTTTTCAGACAGTTTTGGTGTGGTTATGTAGCCGACACTAGAGTTTGATTATCAGCTTACAGATCCAGCTCAACAAGCCAAATAAAATGGGTAAATGACTACTGGAATCAAGCCAAACAGGTTGGGGCGGCGGTGTACTCCAAAGCTCATGCTATTATTGTTTTATTTAGTTAAGATCTTAAGTTCAGTAGGATTGCATGACCCGCTTGACAATACTGGTGCCAAAGAATATGTTTGCATCCAACACTGTGCACACACAAATATTGAACATGGACTACATACATAAGATATCCTTCAGGACACTAAATACACAAGTGGGTATCGATTTGGATCTCAATCTTGCACTTACGGTACAGCTTAGGATCTGGGCCATTTGTCTTCACATATCAGGGTGCATTTTTCTAAGCAATTATCCAGACGACTGAATCGCTGGAAGTTTCACTGAAAGCCAGGGATAGTGGGAAAGGTGATCTAAAAAGAGACAGCATCATAAAATTAATTAGTACTCTGACACAGAGATGTCTAATGCCAAAGTTAGATCCACACCAGGTGTGCCGAGTGCTGTGAAGTGAGTGCTGTGTAGCACTCAGTACACTTGTGAGAGTTGGCTCTCAAATCCAAAAAATGAGATCATGTCATGATTATAAATTAAAATGACCAGAACTTGTGTAACTACACCTGTTTACTGGGAAATTACAGATTTTTCTCTGCATTGCGCAGTTACTTTATAGTCCATACTAAAGTCGAATGTGAAAATCAACTGTAATACTTTGTTACTTTTGTCTGTTTCAGTTCTTTTCTTTATTGAACAACACTCTGCATACTTTCACTGCACTGGGGAACAGCTGGTTGAATGAAAATAAAAGGCCAAAATTCACACTGCCAAGGTTTAATTAATTTAAAAACCTAAGCTACTGGACTTATTTAAGTGGTGGCTCACATGAACTGTGGCTTTCAGCTTTTTCTACCTGTTTTTGTAGCCTCTGCAAAAATAATAATGGCAATAATAATAATAACTTTTATAATATGAAACACACACACACGCGCAGAATAAACCATATTTCTCTCTCTTTTTTTAATTTATGAATTCAATTTAAACTCAGAAATGCTCATCTTCATTATCCAGTGCAGTGGTGATTTGATTTTACTTATTTTTTTAATCCTGTAGAGAGTAAAAATGTGGGATTTTGTAACCACTGCAAAAGCTTTGTAGGTCCCTTTCGGCGAATGCTATGCTCTGACCAATTTTTAATGTTGTGCTGTTTAGTAGAGACAAACAAGGAATGACAATCAAAGGAAAAGTTTGAAATTTCTGCAAACAGACTTGTTTCCTTTCTTCTCCAATACTTGATGAGATTATTGGTTACCCTGTGATATCTGTTTAATGTTAACTCACTGTGCAAATGCATCAGCTTAGTTTAGCTTAAACAAGAAAAACAGCTAACCCTTTCAGGCAAATTTTGCACAATAAAATGATCATCTGATGTTTTGGTTCTTCATATTTTACATGGAGCTAAGGAAACTGTACAAATTATTACTGACAAATCATCGAGTTGTAAAGGTGCTCATAAGTAATTTTTTTAACCAGAAGATCAGCGTGATCTTCTCAGGGAGAGGTATCATGCCCCTTTAACTTGAGGATGTTTGCCCCCTTTATTTATTTAGTTATTTAGATAGCTATAGAGATTGTTTATTGTATGTGATTATTTAATATCAGTCTATATTTCCCACCACACAGTACTGCTACAAAAAAGTCTTCCCTTATCCAAAGTAATCCATTTTGACGAAGAAACATTTTCTTGTTTAATATTTCCATTAAATTGTTTAAGCACAAATAACTGATGCGTTAAGAAATGTGGGATGTTTCAAGTGTGGCTTTTACAGCCTAGTAAGAGAAAAAACAAATAATGACTCCTCCATGGATTAAATTATGTTGCAAGAACATTTGAAGAATGATATTAAACTTGTATCAAAAAAGTGGGGATGTAAACCTGCTGGTTCTATTAGGCAAATTAAAAGAAGGATGCCATGTTTTGCATCTCTTTGCCTTGGCAAGGAAGAAAATACAAAATTTCTACTAAAAACTTGAAGCCCGTAAATGAAACCAAAATCACTCACAGTATATACTGATTACATGCTGACAGGTAGGCCTGCGCAATAAAACAAAACAACATTAGTAACTGTATCCATGCCCGTTGTTTCGATTTATCAAATTTTCCCCTTAAGCTCACCAAAATACTCAGTTAGTACAAGCAGTGTGTGTCTGTTGTCTTGGTTATTAATCTGGTCATCCTCTTAAGTTAATGGAAGTTTTGTTGTTTGTTGCCTCTGCTGAGGAAGTGTCTCTGCTTTCCTGAACAAGCCACAGATTAATTACAGTTTGAGAGAAAGGACTCAGAAAGCCCACGGGAATAAAGTTTTAGACAGGGACAGTTGAAAGATGTTGGATAGAGGTCAAAACTGTTTTACCCACTGTGCATGCCACTGTAAGGTAAACTCCCCAGGATACCTGTTAGTCACTGAGGCCCTGATATGTTCTGCTGGATGCCTGGGGGATGTGTACCACACAGGTGATACTTTTGCCTGTCAGGTGGCTTGTGGTGAGAGCTAATCCTGTTGAAAATAGAAATGTTTTCTGCCTTGGGAAGGGGGGAAGGAGTGCAAAAGCGATGCGACCAGCCCCATGGAATCAGTCATCCATGTGCACATGGGGAAACAGTCTAATCTTGTCACTGACACATGGGAAAAAGTGAAAGTTTCTAGGTATCAGTAGCAAAGACTATTGTTCATGGAGTTGATTTGTAAAATCAGACTAGCACATGATGAAAACTGAGAAAAGCATTTGTTTTTTCTTCCCAAACCTTTTTTGTATGTTGATTTGTAATTCACTATATACATTCATGTATTATATCGCTATACACTCTTACCTTTAAAAATTCCAATTCTGTCAAGCCTGCCGAAAAGAGTTACACAAGAACTCTGACATCTGTCATGCCCTACTTCTTAAATTCATTTAGTTTCCCACTCTCTATTTTAAATGTTTAAATGTTAAATGCTGTGCAGATGGTGTTTATCAATGACTCATCATCTCGCTCCCCAATAGCCTGGTTTCTGTCTGGGGTTAAATTCCTACTTCAGTAATTCACGTGTTCTGACTTTTAGCTGTTATTATCCCAACAATTTTTACGTGAAGATTGGGATTTTCAGGTTATTTTGTGATTTCTGTTATTTCCCCCTGATGTCATAATGTGTTAGTTAAGTGTTAATGTTGCTTTAGACTCTCAACTATATTTGACAGACAACATATACGTTGCTACTTTCGTGTGATGTTGGTACTGGTTTGTGTGATTTTCCAGAGTTTCTGTAAATGTAAACGAATGATAGGAATGTATATTTGCCTGACAAAACTGACCATTTTCACTGTGGGGAAACAATGGATTAATTCTCTTATCAAGCTTGCTTCACTCTTAAAATACCCAGCAGCAATTTTCATGTGGAAATGACTTCCAGGTTTTACTCACTATCAGTGAGAAACCAAGCATGAGATTTTTATTCAACAAATAATACCATTAAGGTTTTAACACTGAAAGGATTCTTTAGTGAGAATATCATAATATCTCACGATGTTGCACAGTTTTGTTTCTTCTCATCATGGATAGCTTTATGCTTATATATTTGTTGGATGTCATCAGAATTGCCCCAATCAATTAAAATTGTTTTATCAATGACGATATCAGCTGATAAACTAAGTCAGAAATATAATTGTTCATAGATCTATCAATCCATCCATGCATTTTCTTCTGTTTATCCATTCACGGGGACAGCAGTCCCAACAAATAATACCATTAAGGTTTTAACACTGAAAGGATTCTTTAGTGAGAATATCATAATATCATAATATATATATCATAATATCTCACGATGTTGCACAGTTTTGTTTCTTCTCATCATGGATAGCTTTATGCTTATATATTTGTTGGATGTCATCAGAA
>VUQG01026219.1:0-10528 GCA_015106755.1 Etia nguti | reverse complement strand
GCCCGTACAGTCCGCTGCAGTCTGCGCCTGTCCTGTCCTCCTGAAGTCCACTGTCATCTCTACAGTCTTAAGCGTATTCAGCTCCAGATTGTGCTGACTGCACCAGAGTACCAGCCGCTCAACTTCCTGCCGGTATGCAGACTCATCACCATCCTGGATGAGGCCAATGACGGTGGTGTCATCTGCAAACTTTAGGAGTTTAACAGCCGAGTTCTTGGAGGTGCAGTCATTAGTGTAGAGGGAGAACAATGATCCCCGTGGGGAAATTCCTCTCTGCATTTAACCCATTCACTCAGTGAAGCAGTGGGCAGCCACCAGTGCAGCGCCCGGGGAGCAGTGTGTGGGGACGGTACCTTGCTCAGGGGTACCTCAGGGTAGCCGTTCAGTGGATTCAAACCCCCGACCTTCCGATCATGGGGCAACCGCTTTACCTACTGAGCTATCTCTGCCCCCCTATCTTTTGATACTTTCTTTCAAACTCTTAAAAAAGTACATCTGTCAGCTCATTAAAATTAAGAGAAAATTAATTATAGTGAAGACTTGAGTTGGGTCATTGGTGGATGATTAAAAAAATTATAAGGCATATTCACCACGTTGCTGTATGTTCATATCTCACATGTGTCTGACTGCAGACTGGTTTGAGAACTGCAGCATCCAGTAGGAGAGAAAGAGTTATGATTTTAAGGTCCCATCCCAACAAGAATTCTTTATTGAGGTTTTAAAACGCCTGGTTGCCAAAAATTATTGCCTTTTCTGTCTAGGTCCCATCAGGTGAACTGAAACCACTGAGAAGCCATCTTTGAACTGGCCTCCAAAGTCACCATCACATGCATTTATGATTTGTCAAAAGAGTAATTTATTTTGAAGGACAGTGAAATCCTTTGCAAAACGTCAAACAGCTCTGACCGCTTCACCTCCTCCATAACAATTTAAATACTGGAGATCTTCAGTGGAGTTGACACAGCAAGATAACACAATTCTCATTGTGTTTCCTGGTACATTTGTGGATCTAATTGCTGAAAAGTAACATCTCCAATATTGAATATGGACCTTAATTGGCTAGTTGCACATGTGGGAGAGACGATTGCAGGAGAATTGTGTTTGACTCCCCCACAACCTCTTAGACAGATCCATATCTCGAGACTCAAACACAGTAAAATCAGCAAACACAAACATAGATCAACACCCCCAGGTATGAAGAAAAAACAGGCAGTGGCATCAGGAAGAGGTTGTCCATCATGACTATTGCTTTGACTGACAGCGTTTTTCAATTAATGCCAGTAAACAGAGTTGATCTTCTGATTCTTGTTCATACTCATGTCCAAATAACAATGAGCTTTTCGGAAACAGGGTTGTGAGACAGGCACTAGAGTGGTACAGTCTGGTCTCACTGGAGCAAGGGTGAAGGGCTGCTTTGCATCCTCAGGACTTCCTGTTTGGGGTGTGCTCCAGTTTGCACATATCTGACTTATTGACTTTATTCTAAAGAATATACTATACTATTCTACAGAGATAACCATTCAACAGACCCGCAGTTCTGTCTTTCAGCAGTACATTTAGCAAGTGCTTTGCAGTAGATGTAATCGCCCACCAGATGGCGACAAAATGTGACACACTGTGAACTGAGGCATGCACACACACAAACACATACATGAACCCAGAGCACTCATTTGTAACTTAAGATTAACCTTAATAATTAATGATTTACTGGATATCCGACACACGGCAACATCGCACCCTTTAAACAGCGTAGTTTAGAGTGCAAAAATCTGCTGATGTAGCAATTCCCTGTTCGTGAAGTTGATGTCAAACTAAACGTGTAACACTGTCGGTATATTATATAAAAAAGAAAGAAATCATTTAATAATTAGGTTTTTAAAAAACACTGCTATGACTCCCAGCAACTCTACGCCTAGACTGTGTTGAAAGTGAGATGGACCTTTTATGTTGCAGCTAGATAAGACATATTGATATCCTGAGAATATTTGCACAGCCACGTTACTATGTCAAACATACCATTAAACATTTTATGCTTTTACTTGTATTTAAGTGTGAAAATGCTCTTAGCCATATCCTGCCTACCTTTTTTACTTGAAGTGAGGAGTAGAACTCTTTGGGTTAAAATAAATAAATACACCATTTGCAATTTGTCTTTAAAAACATATTTTTCTATGCTAACCATGCCATGAATTCACATTAATGTTTCACGAATGATAAAATCTGCACTTTGGGGTAGCTAATTGAGCTCGGTTAACTGAGCATGCGCCTTGGGCAATCCCATGGCAACCACGTTTGGAACGAACGCATACCGTAACTAAGGTAAAACAAATTCGTACAGTTTTTAACGTAGAGCCCCATTCTGGTTGGTAGTTAAGTATTTACGTTAACCAATTAATAGTTTTTTCTTAGACGTTATTAACATAATTCACGCACGTGCGCTAGAAAGTGGGACCAAGGAGAAATTACTTGACGTAAAATACACGGAAAGCCACGGTAGTCTTTTCTTTCCACCCGGAAGGACAGGTTAGCGGAGAGGAAGCTCTTCTCGTGCTCAAAATGCGGACTGAGGGCGCTTACTTGTGTTTCTAACTCAGTCGCTTACAAGAAGTCCTTCGCTAAGCGTTTGGAACAATAAAAGAGGGTCTGTTTGTATTGCTTTCATCGTGGCAACATTTCGTAAGAAAATGTAGGTATGTATGCTTTTTCAGAGACGCTCATAGTATAGTCAGTCAGTGTTAGTCGTTAAATTTTGACCCCAGCTCGTAGTGTATTATTCGTATCTTATAACGGAGAGTGTAGCATCATCTCTGACTAGACAAATAAGAGGAAACAACTTTTATATTGATGTATCTCTGACAGACATGGAGTTTCTCCCAGTCCTTGATCCTCAACATAAACCCGAAGAAGGAATATGGTTAGTGAGTTGAAGTCCTTTAAGTGCACTTGTGATTTTAATAAAATTATAACATTGGATGTAGGCTCCTCTTAAAATTGTTGTGTTGCCAGTAGGTATTCTTTGAGACCCAGGGGAAGTGCTCCAGGTGTTAGTGTTGGTCACACCTGCATATTCACTCCATCTGAAGATGGAGGAAAAGGGAGACTCGTTATTATTGGAGGAGCCAATCCCAGTGGCAGTTTCTCAGATTCGCACGTCATAAATCTAGGTAAAAAAAAAAAATATCCTCAGTCAGCCTTTACAGTATTGTGACCGCAGTATAACTCTGTATTTTATAATATAGTTTTCACTGTGGTTTACAGGCCTTAATGGGGCATCTTGTTTAATTATGACAAGAAGCTAAAGCTATCATCAGCCATCAGACTGGTATTGTATAACTTTCTTTGCATTCTTGTTTTTGTGTGGACCAGACAATCATGGATGGGATATTGCTGAGTGGGAGGGTTTGGAGGCAAGGTATGAACACTGCAGCTTTGTACCAGAGAGCTGCCCCCAGAGCCTGTGGGTGTTTGGGGGTGCACAGCAGACTGGAAATCGCAACTGCATCCAAAACGTACAGCTGGCAGGTAAATCCTATTTTAACTTCACCTCGTATTCTGATGGGTTTTCACAGATGAGCAAGGTTTCACTCAGATTTCTTATTGACCTGTGAAACCATGGCTGTGAAAACCTTGAAAACCTGTAGTCTGCAACCACACATGATCATATATATAGATTATACAATATATTGAATGCCCACAAATCTTTTCCATTCTGTGTGTGTCTAGACAGTAACCCTCGCTGGAATATTGTAGTGACAAATGGGACACCCCCCAGTCCCAGGACATACCACACCACCTCAGCCTGCCTAGGGGACAGGCTTTTTGTGTTTTCTGGTGGGGAAATAGGATCTGCACCTGTCTCCGACTCCAAACTTCATGTCTTTGATACAGGTTTGTGTCAAATAAACCTGCTGCTTATCGCAGTGCTTTACAATAACCCCCACCTGACAGTATTTCAGAAGTTATCTGTTTCAGAGATTAAATTTTGGTATTTCTTACAGGTTTTGATGTGAAAACTGAAATAGCTGATTGGGTGCCGTATCTAAGATATTTATTGATTTAATTGTATTGGATGTCTTTGTAAATTGTTGAGTTGAGTTTTCATCATAAATTGTAATCTTGTGCCTTCTCAATCATTGATGGTTGCTTTATATAAAAATGTTTTAAAAATAAGGAAAACAATCTATAAAGAGAGGATATGTTTGTGAAGGTTCTCAGTCATCCAGGTCATCATAGTCGAAGGAGCTTGGAGAAAAAAAAAAAGCGTCTGGACTTCTTTAAATTTTCTTGAAGACATTCCACGTCTCATCTGAGAAGCTTCGTCAGTTCCAAGGGTTGAGAGTCCCAGATTTTAAGTCCTATGGGAGTTTCTCCAAAAGGGTCATGGACCCCTATTGATGCTCTGCCTAATCACACATGTGATTAGCCAAGGTGTGGAAACGGATGTAACCCACACCCGTTTTCACACCTTGGCTCTGGGACTCTCCACCAATTGTGCTCGAAACTGAAGAAGCTTCTCAGATGAGACATGGAATGTCTTCAAGAAAACTGAAAGAAATCCAGACGCTTTTCTTTCCAAGCTCCTTAGACTGTAAAGAGAAGACTTAATATGAAACATTATAGTAGAACACATATCACTTCACTTGGCTACATATCTATCTGTGGATGTCTCCACGACCAAACCTGTTAAATTATTTAACAGTGTAGGGCACCAATCGATGAAATTGATTATTTATTTTAAACTGCTGTCAATGAAATGCAATATTCATTTCACTGACAGCAGTTTAAAATAATGTGTAAAATAATTAATAATTTAAAAGACAGTAAAATATAACGTGGGATTTTTCTTCATATGCTTAAAAAATGTGTATTTTCAATTTACAGCATTAGTATTTCCTACTCTAGGAAGATCAAATGTGAAATCAGAGTAAAAGTCACGAGATCAAATAAAGTTAATGTCATTACATTTGAACTTTGATTGTTGAATTTCATATGTGTTACATTTCTCATTCATACGAGTCCAGTTTCACCGGAACGGATTAAGAACAGTGGCCGTCTGAAAATAATTCCAGGGGTCAAAATGTATTTTAGTTATTTTCAGTTAAGACCTTTTGATGCATTAGAAATTCATTAACACTAGAGCCAACCGACAATTTTAAGCGTCAGTTTTTTGGATTCAGTGACTAAAGTTTGTTAAAGTTTGACTTTATTTATTTAGGGAGCATTTTGGCTGTAGACCTTTTTAATTAGCTGTAACTTGGCATTGACTGTATATGGTCAAATAGCATTTCTATTCCACAGCCAAGAATGGCTTTTGGGTCAAATTTCATTTTCAGTGAATCATGTGAGAAAATTATGGAAAACCTGGTACCGAATTGTTTGAAAAATGTCTTTGTAATTTGTAATAATAATTCTTTAGTTTTCATCACTTGTGGTGTTTTAGATGCTCATATGATGAAAACTCCCTATGCGTATTATAAAAACAGAAAAAAAACACATAAAAGACATTGCTTATCTATGTTACCCACAACCAATTAAGTGGATGTATGTACTCATTATTCATTCACTGGTAGATGCAAAAAGATCGAGTGCTGACGAAATAAGATACGTCACTGTTCGACACATTACCTGTCTGTGATTGAGATTTTCAAAATGAAAATCCATATTCTCTTATGTTTCTTTCATGTTTCACTATTGACAGATGCTGTGAAAAGTGTATATGCTTGTATAACAATAAACTTTTTTCCATCCATCACTATCGTGTAAATCTGTTGCAGTGTCTTCTACTTGGTCCCAACCTGAAACACAAGGCAGGCACCCTCCAGCCAGACATGGTCACATCATTGTAGCAGTGGATTCAAAGATCTACATACATGGAGCATGGCTGGAGACAAATTCCACAATGATATGTACTCTCTCGATTCAAGTAAGACTCTCCAGATCTGTGATTCACAGAGGAATCACTTTGTATATCAACACCCATGCAGCATAAGTATTCGGAGTATCACTGCATTGCACTGGAATGATATAAAAATATCTGTTAAATTATCTTTAAAGGGAGCATGACGTGGGAGAAAGTGCAAGCCAAAGGAGATATTCCACCAGGAGTAGCTGCCCACTCAGCTGTGGTGCTGGGCAGGAACATTTACATGTTTGGAGGGATGACAACAGATGGAGCAAGCAACTCCATGTACAGATTTAACACTGGTATGCTGCCTTTAAGCCATTCATAAATGTTTTTGTGAACCCTATATAAATGTAGTATTTTAAGTCTTTACAAACATCTAAGTATGATTGTTTTCATATTTTCTGCTTGCAGACAAATCTAGATGGCTGCTAATGAAGTTCAAAGGAGCTCTGCCACCTAAACGTCTTGACCACTCCATGTCTATATTTCCCTGGACAGTGTGTGATGAGGGGACTCCAGAGGAGGAGCAAGCCAACGGACCACCACCCCCTGAGGCAACAAACCTGTTATTTGTATTTGGAGGCATGAATACTCTGGGTGCCATATATAATGATTGTATTGTGACTGTTGTCAAATAAAAAACTACAAAAATCTTAAAAGAAAAAAGATGATATTGGAGTAAAATATTTCAACTTGAAATTAGTTTTAGATTTTGCACTTTTACATACTGAACAAGGTTCAAATTAAAATTATATTTATTAAAATTATACAGATTCAGAAATCGTATTGTTAGCTGTATAAAATTTTCAGTGAACCAAAGAGTTAACTATACCAATGTCAACCCTGAAAACTATAAATTAAAGAAAGGACAGAAAACACTTTGTATCAAACATTTATTTCAGTTCAGTCACCAGATTATTATTTTTTTCCTTCTAAAAAGAATCCGCTGGATCACCTGTTGAAAGGGGAAAAAAAGAAAACAAGCAAAAAGAGAGCAACACAATAAACACAACACCACAGCAACAACCTAGATAAGTGTAAGTAACAGTAAATACTAAATATTGAATGTTCTTGTGCAACACGCAAGACCAACAGCGCACAGTGCGCTTTGAGGTAGCAGCCAAGAAAGACATAGTTTGTGTCTGTGAGCACCTGTGTGTACACACCTGTGTGCGTGAGCACGCTTGTATTCAAAATGTTTCTCCATGTAACGATCTGCTAGAGGGTGTGGGGAGCCATAGCCCTGCCCCCCAGGACATGAAGCAGGCATGGAGAAGATCCAGACCCCAGACATCCAGAGGCCCCCCAGAGCGCGAGAGACCAAGGAGGACCATCGGAGGGGCAACCGTCCCACCCGTTGCCTACTGGTGGTGGTCAGAGGGCCCGGTGGCGCCAGTGTCCGGCAGCCTCGCCTCTGTCAGTGCACCCCAGGGCAGCTGTGGCTACAACATAGCTTGCCATCACCAGTGTGTGTGTGTGTGTGTGTGTGTGTGTGTATGACTGAATGTAGTGTAAAGCGCTTTGGGGTCCATAGGGACAAAGTAAAGCGCTATACAAATACAGGCCATTTACCCTCCTGGAAAGAGATAAGGAGAGCTCCAGATGTGGGGTCGCCCAGCAGAAACGGTGCAGAAGCAAGAGGGCACAGACACAGACACATATAGACACAGACGTACAGGCACACGCAGTGAGGCCCAGGCCCCAGCCAGACGGCCAACTCCTCCTCCCAGCCCCCTGCCCCGATGGCGAACACAGAACGGGGGTGTGAAGACCCCATACCTCTCTCCGCCCGCTCATATGTGGTGTTGCTATGTGCTCTGCTAAAGTGCATTTAAAACACAGGAGGGGCATGGTGCTTTCTGCCAGAGAGCAGCAGGTGTCAGTACGGCCCCTCCCGAGAATCCTCAACATCTACATGCATTTAAAATTGAGAGGTGGGCACCGGTGCCAGAGGTGAGGTTAAACACACAGACCATCCTCTGGACGCCTTATAGCATGCCCACCCACAAGGCCCTATATGTATGTGTCATGAGAGTATTAGTAATGTGGATGTCTAAGTTGTGGAATAAAATTGGGGCACAGGAGGTCAGAAGGGGACAGAGGAGGAATGCCTCCCCTGCACCTTGGTGAGACACCTGTACCCCAAGGCCCTGCATGTGTGGGTGGGCGTGATGGAGCGGGAAGAGGGAGGCAGTTGGGGATGAGAAGGAAAGGAATGGAGGGGGGCAAGTAGCCCCTCCCTGGGGCCAGCTCCCTCACTGAACCCAGTAGGCAACCCCGTTCTCTGAAATCCATTAAGGCCAGGGGGCCCAGGCCCATCTGGACCTGGGCCCACGGCAGCAACACCGCCAAGCCCCACAGAGCCTGGGGCAGCCCACCTGACCCCACCGCAAAGGAAACTGAAACCGTCCCATCATCCAATCATCTCCCAGACTACATAAGACAATAGACACCCAGGTTGAGTTCATTCTCCACCTCTCCTATATCTATCCCTCACCTGCAGAGTGAACTCCTGGAGAGCAGAGAGGCAGGGCCCCCATGCACACACCCACCCACAACCTCGGTGACACACCAACCATGACCGAAGCACCCAAGGCCAGCCAGAGCCCCAGCCCGGAGCCGGAACACTCCTACAACCCCAAGCCCCTAAGCCAGCCCCAGACCCACCCACGGGCAGCCAGGCTACCAGGCCAGTAACCCACTTCCACCAGCACAGACCCTCCCCCAGCCCTGCTACACGCAGCTACCAGGAAAACACCATCCAAGAGCTACCAGAGTCCCCAACCAGGTCATGACTACAATGACCAGAATAAATAAATAAACTTTAGCACTGCCTGGGAACACAAAGAGCCCCTCATTACACAGAAAAACACTCGCTCATCCCACTAAGTCCCTACCCTTTCCAGAACCCCATCAGGACTGCCTGAGAACAGCAGCAACAAGCCTCATATCCAGGCTGACAAATATCATGTCTTTCAGAAAATTCAGCATGCTCACTTGTTATTGTTGTTATTGTGGTCTTCCTGACCACTCCTCTCACAATTTAAGTCCCATCAGTCCAATATGTACACCAACATGCCAGAGGGCCAAGGAGCGACAAGACTTCAGACCTGCCTACAACTCATCCTTCTCATCTTGCTCACTGCCCTCTGGTGGCGGACCATCTGCACTACCGTAGAGCGTGCTGATAATGGGCTGAACCACCTCCTCAAGCTCCTTCTTCTTGGCCTGGAAGTCATCCAGGTCAGCATCTTGGTGGGACTCCAACCACTCAATCTTCTCCTCCACTGCCTTCTCAATGGACTCCTTGTCATCATCTGACAGCTTGCCACCAAGCTTCTCCTTATCGCCGATCTGGTTCTTCAGGGAGTATGCGTAGCTCTCCAGCTCACTATGAGCGTCGATCCTCTCCTTCAGCTTCTTGTCTTTAGCAGCAAAGCATTCAGCATCGTTCACCATGCGTTTGATGTCCTCGAGCGTTAGCCGGTTCTGGTCATTTGTGATTCTGATCTTGTTCTTGTTGCCTGTGCGCTTGTGCTCAGCAGTGACATGCAAAATGCCGTTGAAATCAATCTCAAAGGTGACTTCAATCTGCGGTACACCACGAGGAGCAGGGGGGATGCCAGTCAGGTCAAAGATACCCAGGAGATTGTTGTCTTTGGTCAAAGGACGCTCACCTAAAAAAAAAAAAAAAAATGGGTTTCTTGTCATGGATTCTTTTATAAAAACACTATTTGGCAACTTTAAAGAACAATGTAACAACTCTTGCCTTCATACACTTTGATGGTGACAGTAGGCTGGTTATTAGAGGTTGTAGAAAAGATCTGGATTTTTTTGGTGTGCAACCAAGTGTTTCTGGGGATCAGCGTGGTCATTACGCCTCCAACAGTCTCAATACCAAGGGACATCGGGCACACATCCAGAAGAACCACATCACCTGCAAGTGAAGGAAGAGGTTTAGTAAACAGGATCACATTTGAAAGCTCAACTCTGTTTAATAAAATATTTCTAAAAGTGATGACTCACCAGTGTCCTCCTCTCCAGAAAGCACGCCAGCCTGCACAGCAGCTCCGTATGCCACAGCCTCATCAGGGTTGATGCCTCTAGATGGCTCTTTGCCATTGAAGAACTCCTTCACCAGCTGCTGGATTTTCGGGATACGGGTGGAGCCTCCAACCAGGACAATCTCATCAATGTCAGACTTCTTCAAGTCAGCATCTTCCAGCACCTTTTGTACAGGCTTCATGGTGGAACGGAACAGGTCCTGGGTTTTAAAGAACACACAAGTTAAAGAGCTTGTTCAACCGTTTCTCCAATAGGGTTTGTTACGCAATATTTTCAGAACCAAATTAATATCTTACCATGTTTAGTTCCTCAAACTTGGCACGAGTCAGGGTCTCAGAGAAGTCTTCTCCCTCAAAGAAAGACTCGATTTCAATGCGGGCTTGGTGTTGGGCAGACAGTGCCCTCTTGGCCTTCTCGACCTCGCGACGCAGCTTCTGCACAGCACGGTTGTCTTTGCGCACATCTTTGCCCGTCTTCTTCTTGTACAGCTTGATGAAGTGCTCCATGACACGCTGGTCAAAGTCCTCACCTCCCAGATGAGTGTCACCATTGGTGGCC
>VUQG01026216.1:21026-31464 GCA_015106755.1 Etia nguti | reverse complement strand
TCAGGAAAATCACCTACAGAGTGAGGAAGAGTTGTACAGTCTTATTGCCACTGGTACAAAGGATTTCCTGTGGCGGTCAGTTCTGCATTTCGGGGCGATGAGTCTTTTGCTGCGTTTGCTCTGATGGTCCATCATGGAGGCGTGCATGGGGTGACAGGGGTTGTCCATCATACAAAGAAGCTTTTTTAGCATTCTCCTCTCAGACACCACCTCCAGGTTCTCCAGTCTGACACCCAGGACAGAACCAGCCTTTTTAATCAGTTTGTTCAGCCTGTTGGCATCGGCTGTCTTCACCCCACTTCCCCAGCACACAGCTGCAAAGAATATATATATGCATTATTATTAGCAGAAGAAGTAGTAGTATTAGTAGTGTTGTTGTTTTATGTTTCTCACTGTTAGTTGCATCCCTACTGGCTCTATTAGTATATCAAATTATGTACATATATTGTGGCCAAAGGAATGATTTTGATGAAGACAGATTTTGTTTACTGTTTAATTTTTTTTCCACATGCATAAAAAGTAGAGAAGTAGTCACTTATTATACAGCTATAACAAAGATTTATAAAAATAAGTCTTTGATTATTCATAGTTATCACTGTATTTTCATTTTTTATAGGTTATTTTCACCACAGAAATGTATCAATGCACTTAATTAATAGCTTAGTTTATTTGAAAAATTAAACAAAAAATAAAACGATTACATTATGTAGTAGGTAAACACAGACAAAAAATAAAATAAAAAATGTATAATTAATCGATTGTATATAAGAAACTCATAATTTACTCTTGAAAAGAAGCATAAATTAACTTGCTGATGGCACACACACATACATGTAGTTATATATAACTATGCATTTATATGTATACTAACAAACATATAAAACTATACATATATCGTAACATAATATGCATTCATTCACCTATATGTAGCTTTAGATTCACTCTGACACACATACATACACACACACACATTTACTAACCTACTTTGCATACTCCATAATCTTTATGCCAGGTTTTGTAAATAATCATAATTAGACTATTTATGTATATACTCTCACACATGTATGTATATATGTAAATATACATGCATCTACATCTTCATACACATAAATGAAAATTTGCATTGACGTTTGTATACCATATGAGCCTCTGAACATTGTTGTACAGCACAGATAAAAAAACACAAAAGGCTTTCGCTGTTGTCCATACTGTTTAAAAATGAAACTTTATCTTCGCATTATAGCCCTGCTTCCCTACCAGAGAACATTTTCTCTATATTTCCCAGTAACAGGGACCCTAACCCTTATTCAGTTCTTCATATAGTAGTTGTGCAGTTTAATATTTTACAAGGTCCAGAAATTTTAACACGTTTTAGTATTTCTTTCTTTCTTTTCTTTTTGTGCAGTGTGTTTCATATTTCAAGTTAATAAGCATAATACGTTTTCACCACAGTTGTTTATTTATTTGTCTTAACTATTTGTATTTCTGCTAAGTAAGATAGTTTGACGATACTTTGTTATTTAGTTCATTCTGAATTATCATTCTGAATTTATTTCAGGGCTAATATTTTAGACCATCTTTAGGTTGAACTAATATAGGTGTTCCTTTTTAAATTATAATCAGCTGCTGTCTTGAAAAAATTGCTTTATGTTTTTGTTACAGAACCGATGGGAGTTTTGCTGTGAACGATGTCCCCTCTGGGTCTTATGTTGTTGAAGTTGTTACTCCCACCTATAGATTTGAACCTGTCCGTGTGGATATCACATCCAAGGGTAAAATGAGGTATGATAGTGAAAAACCCAAAACATGCATTTTTCATGTTGTGTGAGCACACTTTGAAAATTAGCGGTTGGCCTATGGCAACTCTGACCCGCTGAAACAATGTGCGATTTCACAGAGCACGTCTTGTGAACTACATCAAAACTTCAGAGGTAATTCGCCAGCCGTACCCTCTTCAGATCAGGAGTAGTGGACCTCACAGTTACTTTATGAAGCGAGAAACCTGGGGCTGGACAGACTTCCTTATGAACCCAATGGTAAGAAAATGCGTTGAATAAGTGTGAATTGCATGTGTGTGTCACAAAAGAGACATTTCCTAGGATCCCACCATTATCCTAATACTCTGATTAAACATATGCTTTTTACCATTTGTACTGTTAGAGTCCATTGGCTGTAGCCCCATTTAGAGAACCACTGATGTTAATGAATTTTGATAAGCCGGTACACAATATTGACCATAATGAACAGAAGTTCTATGAGCATAAAGTCATATTTCCATTCCTTAAAGTGTACCTTTTTTGCTCATTTCTTCTGCATATTTTTATACTTATGAACTCTTGAGCAGCTTTCCATCAATCAGAGTTGAAAATAAACCTGATGTATCTTGGGTAGTACAGGCCATACACTGTCTGACACAAGCTTTTTTTTTTTTTGTAGCTCCTTTCCTTTTTAAAGCTGCGTTTTCCTTATGCGAGCCTTTTTTTTCCCTGATTGGATGGCCCACCAACTCAAAAAGAGAATGTTGGGCTTGATGTGCTGACAGATAAAACCGTTGAAAAAAGGAACTGTAAAAACAAGTTGTCAAAGAGGAATTCATGAATGAATTTGTTACATGTCATTTTATGTCTTTGTTGCTCCCTCAGGTTATGATGATGGTTCTGCCCCTGCTTATCATTGTTTTGCTACCCAAAGTGGTCAACACCAATGACCCAGAGATGAGAAAGGTATGTTCAGTGTGCTGTGTCTCTGAGCTGAATGGAAGATTTTTCTGGTCACTTTATTAAGGATAGCACTTTCCCTGAAAGAACAGACTTTGCGATGTTTAAAATCCTAATCCTATCCTTGTCTCCTTTTGAAGTGCTTATCGTGCTAAAGTGCTAACTGTGACAGATGTGACTGATTGTGATACATTTTTAACATCACAGAGGACATTCAGTCTGTACCCAGCCTTTATCTCTCCATAAACAGCTGTTCATTCTCTGCCTCCCTTTCTTTACAGGAAATGGAGCAGTCCATGAACATGCTGAACCCCAACCCTGAGCTTCCTGATGTCTCTGAGCTCATGACCAAGCTCTTCTCTGGCTCCAAAGGCTCCAGCAAGGCAGGCAGCAGCAGCAAAGGCACCAGGCCAGCTGCCAAGAGGAGGTAGTACTCTACATGCCTCCTAAAAATCCGCCTAAAAAGAGAAAAGCTTGATTTATGTCATGGAAGCAAGGTTTTAAAGTGTCATTTTTTTTCTCTCTCTCTGGGTTTATTGTACAGATTTCATTAATATTAGATGTTTTGAGCACATCTGGATTTCTAATATGCTATTACAAACTGAGAAAAAATTGTTTTGGTTTTTTTTTCTTTTCATACTGCACTGATAACATTTGTTGAAAGCTGTTATTCTTAATTTGCGTGATACTTTCTACAGGTGACCCTATGACTCATCAGTCTTTTCTGTTCTAAAACCTCCATTGTACATTTTCCACTGCTGCTACTTCCACTACCTGAAAGAGAACATATATACACAATTCAGAGATTTTCTTGTTTAAATAACTTCAGTAATACGACTGTGAATGAAGAGAAATTGAATTTTAAGACAGATAAATTCTTATTTAAAAACCTAGATAAATAAATTGCCATGGTATATGACAGCTGTGTTTTTATTTCACACCATTCATTTGTTTGAGCGAACACGTGACTTTCTCATTTTATGAATTATTGTGGTGAACTGTATGGTTAGAATTCACACGCTGTACATTATGTGCCTGAGGTGTAAAAATTAAAATGATAATCACTGGAAGTACAAAGAGAGAAATGTATGGTTGCTTTTTAAAAGCTCTACAAAGTGTAACTGGTTTTACTTTGTAATAAAATAGACATCAAAGTCCATAGTAAAATCATTATTGTAGAATGTGTTGGCACTGGTCGACAGGACGTGTTTTAAAGTGAAAGAATAATGAGTAATGTTATTAAATATAGAGACTGACAAAATAAGCTCAGCTCAAGGTTGAGTCACTAGCTTTCTCCTGAACTTTGAGCCATATATGTTCATCATCAGCATTTATCTATTTGTTGAGGAGATAGTCCTTTTGGCACAAAAGGTCCGTTGTTGCTATGGTTTTGATTTTGGCTTCAAAGTTACCCAGAAGTGAGAAAGAGTGGGTTTTTGTTTTGTTTGCATCATATGCTTGTATGCAAGATTATATTTACTGTATATTCCCGCTGTTTCACTGATCAGTGCTTGGCAGTGGTAACGCAAAAAGATGAATCACCTTGTCTTCCCTTTTTCAGGGGAAAACATTCTGGCCCATCAAGGTAGGAGAAGCATGCGGGTCAATACAAGCAAAAAAAAAAAAAATACAAGTTTGCTGGCTGAGTTCCAATTAACTGCTTAAGCTTTTGAGTCTTAGTGTTATGCACGAGGGCCCGCTAGGCACAATTACTGTTGATAATAACCACAGGGCTCGAAAAATGCTTTAAAGTCAGATCAGATGTTTATGATGCACAGAATGTGTTTTGGTGAGAAGTAGTGAATACAAATATAATCTGAAATATGATCTAAAAGTTATCTCTCAAGCACAGAGTAGACAAAAAGTGTCGTGAATTAGGTCAACTTGCATGCAGTTGCATCTTTTTCCAATGATACCCCGTCCGTAGGTGAATGGTGATGGTGTGACACAATTTAAAATTAGTAGTTTTCATGAAATTGCCTTTTTCCAAGGTAAAGAATGAGTTGCTGTGTGAAGAATGCGCATGACAGTGTCCTGTAGATTACACATGGTAAATGAGTTAAGTGAAAGCATCAAAATAAAAGAACGCTTTTTGTTTTCCCTAATACTTCTCAAAGTTTCGATCACGACTGTGGCTCTTAGTCCAAAGCAGTTTAGTGCTCATTTGACTCATTATTCTAAATGTTTTATTTAAAAGCTAGAGCTAAACTGCGAAAAACTCATTTTTACCAAATGGGTGCAAATATTTACCGAAGACTATTTCCAGCTGCATTTTGGTGTTTTAGGGTTTAGCAGTTGCATTGTGTATTTGAGAGGGGGGGGGGGTTCAGTGGTGGAAACAAGCTTCCATAAACACAAAGGTGAGTTCTTTAGTAAAACGGTTTTTTATTAGTGTTTCAGTGACACCACAGGTCAACTGAGCTTTATCAGACTGTGAAAACGCCAACTCCTGTTAATGAGATCAGTTAATTAATGGCTTTGTTCTTTTCATGTGGTGTTGCATTAGAGCAAAGAAACTTTCAATGCAGAACAACTGTGCTGACCTGGACTCTTGGGACCAGTAAAACCCCCAGTGACGTCGAGGATTTGTTTAGAGTCATGACGTTGGTACATGGCACATTCGGGTAGTCAACCATTGTAGGATGGTAACGATTTGCCACACCTCTCAAAGAAGAATTATTGACAAATGAGATGATCTTCAACATGTCTGTTGGTCATTAAATGTTTGCCTTGAAGTTTGTATTTTACTGTGTATATTATTACACAAAGACACAGAAGTGCAGACAGACAGTAAGCACAGGTTCCTTCACAAAGGAATTTTTGCCACTACTAGCAGAACAAAAGGCACAGAGTTCAGATCAGAAAGATACATTTAACATTACATCATAATAGACAAAAAGGTAAAATAATTTACAACATCACACATCTTTTTACAGCAAAAAGAAGACAAGAGGTGTCCATAACAATCTTAATCTCATATTACTAGTGTTAAACTAATGCAACTGTAAATGCACATAAATGTACCGATTAGCCCTTATACAAATGATCAAATATCAACAAGATAGAAAACAGAGGAAAAGACATTCACTGAACAATAATATACTGTAAACAATTTACATTTACCATTGAAGTGTAAAATCTGACACAATCAGTGAAATATGTTATTCCTGTTACAGCTTTGTTTTGAAATATGTGAGCCTATGCTATGTCACTTATATACAGTGCAAGAGAATAAAGGAGAATTATGGAATATATGAGGTTGAAAGGATAGGATCAGAGTTTTTGACTCCAGGATATGTTTACTAAAAAAGATTGTTACAACCCTTGTAATCAGACTGAGACAGGCTTGTCATTGAAGGTGGGGTGGTGGTTGTTACTTGGGCCATTGGTTTGGAAAGAATACTATTTGATTATCATGTTTCATTTTTAATTTTTGCTTGGTTTCTTAACCAGCGAACCAGTTGTAGTTGCTGCTTTGCGGCCACTGACAGCTATTTCAAGATACTTCTGCAAATGTCCCCAAATGCAAACATACATGGTGGGGGACAAAAAAAACAACTAACTCGCTGTTTAAATGGCAGTGCAGTACAAGACTTTAAAACAGAATGACCACATTCCTGGAGTTGGAAGTTCAACTAGAAGAAGAGTTAACTATCTTCACTGGATGTTTCAAAGTTGCAGTCTTTTCAACACAAAATAACCCATTTTGGAGATGGTTACCATTGCTCCACAATCTCAAGGGAGGGAGGAATTTTATTTATTTATTTATTTTGCAGGTGTCCCCTTATGGAAGTTACAGTTCATGCATAAATTCTAAACACAGCTTATTTATTATCTTGTAAATTAGCTATATTGAAAATGTTTGTCATTCTGTTAAGGGTAGCAGAATCAAGCACTTTACTCTCTGTTCACTATATAAACATGTAATAAGCAGGTCACAGAGTATCACAATATAGATGCAAACGGAAAACAGAATTCCAGTACTAGAAGCTGCTGTGTAAACAGATACTAAATGACAATATATCAGAGTTTGGAATTATAATGTCTTCAAATGAGGCTAGGACAGTTATGAACAATTAAAAAGTCCTTAGCCTAAAATTATTTTCAGCATGGTGTTTAAAAGTGTAACTGAAGGACATCACTTTTTACAAATTCCTTAAAAATGTAAAATAAACGCAATCAAACTCACAGTTAAATGAGCAAAACGATATTGGAGGAAATACAGACATCAGATTTTTATAGTGTTTAACGATCTCAAAGGATAAAAATTCATTTAAAAAAAATTATTGACACAATTTTGTTTTTCATTCTGTCATTGTCACAAAAAAAAAGATTTTTTCAAATTCATGAATGATTTCCTGCCTGAGAATGTCTGTGTTACGAACATCTTTGTAGTTAATAACGTTTCTTAATTCTTTTTAATAACCATGGAAAGTAAAGTTAGTATCAATAGAGCAAGCAGTTTATACACTTCAACAAAATCAGACTGGACAAAGGGATTAATGAACACACATAAAAGCACCTCACCTTTCTGATATAGGTCAGAAAGAAGTGACTTGATAAAAGACAAAGTGTCTGACACCTGTTACATAAAACCATAACAACCTTTACACCGGATTTATTTCATTCTGTCATTTTTGTTTCTTCTGCTTTTTTTTTTGCCTTGTGTAAATGTCACTTTTTTCTTGCAATAAAAGTGTTGACTGTTTAGTCATAATATATGTTATGTACCATATATTTTAGCGTCTGAGTACATTTACATCTCAGTTGCAAAGGGATAGCAGTATTGCCCATATGGAGAGGAAGGATATGGGCGTGTAAGTATATTACAAATATTTAAATGTGTGCTCCAGTAACTCGTTATGAACTATTAAAAACAGGAGTTGGAAGAGACATATATCTCATTGCTGACTTTCCTATTCCTTGTATAAAACAAACAAACAAACAAACAAACAAACAAACAAACAAACAACAACTAGTGCCTGTATTACCCACCATACAATTTAACCACAAACAGTTGGTCATAGATTTGTGTCCATGTCACACAGCGATTAGCCTACAGAGGTTTGGTAAGATAACTTGTTTATAAACTCAAGACTCCTTAGACAACCAAAACTGATGCTGACTCGAGTGATATTGTAGCACAAGGCGGTTTATCAGACTTCATACTAGGGCTGTCATGATATCACGTTTTCACATGATTATCATGATAAAAAAAACCCAAAGAGTCACAATATTGCTATTATCACGATATCTATTAACAAAATAGCAAAAATTCTATCAGTCAAATTAATCTATAACTTTGTTTATTGTGTCTTTTTTACATTAATTAACCTCATAAATGCATTGAGGTGGCAATAGAGTCTAAAGCCATGTAACTATACAAAAAGAACAAATACACAATTATTTATGATTATCATACGTGCATTATTAACGCAATGTTGATATTTCATTTTTTAAACATCAAGGACACCCCTACTTCACGCAGTTCCCTCAGCAGCCATGCAATCTGTAGGTCTGTAATCAGACTTTAATGTGTAGAACCAGTGGTATATCACTTCAAGACAGACTAGAAAACATCTGAACCTGTTCATTAACCTTTAATTATGTGAGAATGTGCAGACACCTTTAAGTCGCACCTTGCTTTCCTATAACAGCAGACGTTTAGGCGCTTCGTCAGGCTCAGCTCACTTTGAACCAGCACTTCATGCTGAAGAAGACCACTGACTACTGTATATGTCAAGAAAATCCAACAACGTGGACAAAAGTAAGTCTGGTGTAATATTGCAGGGACACATTAAGTCATTTTATTGTTGACATTTGGGTTTTGTCCACCCCAGTATAGCTTATCCTCACCTCTCCTCCTCTTCCTCCACTGACACAACAGAAGCATGCGGAACGTCTTCTGGAAGGTCTTGTTGCAGAGAGCGTAGCACATCGGGTTGATGGTGCTGTTGACGTAGCACAGCCAGTAGCCCAGGTGCCACAGGGATGTCGGGATGCATTCGGCACAGAAAGTAGAGATAAGCACCATGATGTTGTATGGCGTCCATGTCAGGATGAAAGCCAGGAGGATGGCGCTAAGAGTCTGGGCTGCTTTTTTCTCCTTCACCAGCACCATCCTCTTTCTCTTAGTAATCTGGTTCTTCAGAGCAGTGTCCATGGGTTTGGAGGTGGTGGAGGATGAGGAGGGGGAGGCATTTTTGGTGGGCAGCTCTGCTTCGGGGGGGCATGATGTTGTGCTCATAGGATTGCCGTTTTTACCCTTTGAGCCAAGTTTAAACCTATATGAGATGCACTTTTTGCTGTTCTTTTTTTGAGGTGTGGAAAAATACTCATCTTCTGCATAATCAGTCACCTGTCCATTTTTATTAGTCTCTCCACTCCCTGGCTCTTTGAAGGATCCTTGTGGGGTTTCTACTGAAACGTGTTGTTCCTCTTCTTCTGATGACGTGTAGCTATTAAAAGAGGTGATCTGGTCTGCTTTCGCCCATGCCTCATCTGACATCGTGGTAGTTTTTGTGGCATTACTTTGATTAGATGAGGACCAGGAGGCCTGACTCTGGTCTCTTGGCTCTCGGGTGAAATGAAAACAAGAACGAATGATAGTTTTCTGTGGTTTAGCCCCCTCTGGAACATGTTCCTTTGTGAGCCCTTGCAGCTCTGCTAGATCTTTTGTCCGTTTTTGCGTCTCTTTGTAAATCCTGCAGTAAAGAATGGTCATAACAGAGACTGGGATGTAGAATGCAGCAATGGCTGTCCCAAATGTGATGACGGGCTCTGTTAAAAACTGGATCTGGCACTGGTCCATCGGCACTTTTCTCTCTCCTACAAAGTACTGCCAGCACAGAATGGGTGGAGCCCAAAGGACAAATGACACCAACCATGCCAGACCTATCATAATGGCAGCCCTCTTTGGAGTCCTCTTTGCCCTGTACGTCAGTGGCCTTGTAATGGAGAAATATCTGTCAAAACTGATAACAAGTAAGTTCATAACTGAAGCATTGCTGGCTACATAATCTACTGCTAGCCAGAGGTCACATGCAAGGTTCCCCAGGGACCAGTAACCCATTAGTATGTATGTGGTATACAGGTTCATGGATAGAACTCCTATAATGAGGTCCGCAAAGGCCAGACTCAGTAGGTAGTAGTTGTTTACAGTTTTAAGTTGACTGTTTACTTTGAAGGACAGCATCACCAGCACATTACCAACTATTGTTATCAGGCTGACAATGGCCGACACCGTGGCGATGGTTATAGCCTCCCAAAGGCTGTGAGGAGCAGCGTAGACATGTGAAGTGTTGCCAAAAGTACTATTTGGAGCATCCATTACGCTTTGTTATAGAGCTGTGTTACTGTTGGAAAATATCTCTTTGTAGCCTCATGTGGATTCAGCAGTTACCTAAAATGAAAAGAGAACAGCAATGAGATATAATTACATACAGAGTTGTATTTAATTCATTTTTGATCAGAGTGACAGTAGCTTATTTGGATTTTTAACTTGTATATGTAGTTCGTAAAAAGCTTAATAGATTTGTTGTAATCTAAGTATAATATATATAGGGTAAAAACATAACATTAGATTCATCATCATGTGTGTGTGCATGTAATGTGTTATAAAATTCCATATGTCATGTATGGAAATACTATATATATATATATATATATATATATATATATATATATATGTATATATATATATATATATATATATATTTTGT
>VUQG01026214.1:0-17064 GCA_015106755.1 Etia nguti | reverse complement strand
TGTGTAGCTGGTCTTACTTTCATCCTGCTTGTGTGTGTGTATATATGTGTGTGTGTGTGTGTGTGTGTGTGTGTGTGTGTGTGTGTGTGTGTGTGTGTGTGTGTGTGAGACACCGACTGTAGTACTATGACATATTCCGTTTTGATTACCATGGCCGGTGTTACCATAGTTGTCTGTGAAGAATTTTTTTAAAGATAAAAAAGGTGGTTGGACTGATTCTTACACAGCACTTTTCTACTCAAGGACTTTTTACAACATTCCTCATTAAACCAGCACTTATTCTTCTACACTTGCATGCTTGCTAACAAACATTCACACTCCAACAGAGTGTGCATCAAAGGGCATTCATGGACAACCAACCATAAAGGAAACATAATAAACAGACAATAAAAACATACAAAAAAGGGGGGGGAAACAACATTAAGGACATAGTGAGTTATTTAAAAGACCAGTAGCACTTAAGTCAAAAGTATTTTTCATTCTCTTTCTACTGCAAGTTGGCATTCTGTATCTGTGGCCAGAAGTCAACCTAAACTACTAGGATGACAAGAATTAGCCAGGATAGACTGGGCTACAGTGGCCCTGAGAAGACAAACACCCTACAATTTAAGAAAACACCAGAAAATAAAATAACACTGCAAAAGCACACAAAACACAACACAAGTTGAATAATAGAGATGTAACAATGTAAATAGAAAAAAACCTCACAAAAATCTCACAAAACACAACTGAACTATTTTGGGGACACATTAACATGGACAGTGGAACAGCTACAGAAATCAAAACATGTGAAAGATTGTAAGCAGCGGATTCTTTGGTGTTTTGTGGGAGAAAAACATGCAAGGTAGTATGTGTTTTAATTGCATTATGTACGTTATACTGTGGGCACATGTATCTATGTACATATTAGCCATTTACTGTTTACTTCCAAAACTGTTGCACCAGGAATTTCCCCCAGAAAGTCTTCCATTATTGAATTTCAATTTCAAGTTATTTCAATTTATTTATTCATACGACGCCAAATCACAACAACAGTCACCTCAAGGAGTTTTATATTGTAAGGTAGACCCTAGAATAATACATAGAGGTGAAAAGCAATCATATGGCGACAGTGGGAAGGAAAAACTCAGATTTAACAGGAAGAAACCTCCAGCAGAACCAGGATCAAGGAGGGGCGGCCATCTGCCACGACCGGTTATGTTTTGTTGATTTTTTTTTTTTTTTATGGTAATTGCAGTGTTTCTATTGTTTTCTTCTGTTGTGTTTTGCATGCTTTTGCATTATTTTTCTATTTGCTGGTGTTTTTTTAAGTTGCGGTGCACTTGACCTTTCAGGGCTACTGTAGTGGACCTTCTTCAAAGTCCTAACATAAAGGTGAGGAAGGGTATCACCAGCAATTCTGCTGTATACTGTGAATGTACCATTTCATTTGAACAACCCAGCTGACAAAATGTAATGTGAGAACAGATTCAATAAAAAAGTAATAAAACATTCTCATAAAAGTCTCATAAAAAACCCAAAGCTTCCGATAAAAAAAAATATGTGTTTGTCAGCTTTTCTACAGATAGCATCCACCTGAAGCTCAAAGGTCAGCTTCATAGTCATGTGAAAACTTTATTTTTCACAACTGTATCTTGTGATTATAGTTCCAATACAGTATATTTAGGTTTCTTTTTATTATTCTACTAGCTCTTGTAGGCTGTTTGTATATGTATAAAACTAATAGAACAGTGCAGATGCTACAGAGCCACTTAGCAATAGCAACTTTTTACTCACTGTTTTACCTTTGGTATTTTTACTTTTGTGAACAGTTTTGTCAACAACACTACTTCCCTCATGCACTACATAATCAGACAATGAGCATAATTTTACCACTCTTTTGAGATCTGCTTTGGTGTCAAAAATAAAGAAATGAATATAACAATTTGCCCTTCTACACCAACAAGCACATGAAGGGTTACAATAATATGTGCTTATAATATATGTAACACTGAGTATCTAATTAAAAGTTAGGTCGACTTTCTGAACGATGCAATCTTTCTGTGCTTGCACTGAATAAGATTTACAGTGTAAACTGATGTCAGTTAATACAGTGTAAAGGAAAACCATGCAGAACATCAGTTATGCATGAGGATAGATGGGAGTGAAAAAAGAAATTTCTTCAACTTTATAAATAGAGTGTTTATTATCGTAGAATGGCCACTCCTTTATTAGTTATTTTAACAAAAGCACATCACAACATTATTTTGTTTCTCGATGTTCCATGAGAATTCAAAGACAGAGTTAAATGATGATGGTAAAAGGACAGAAAAAAAGAAGAGATCCATTTGAAACCAGAAGTCAGGGAGGAAAGATGGTAACCGAAAAACACTTATTATGGAGCCACAGGGAGGGGATGGGGGCGGGGGTTCAGGAAGGAAAGGTAAAAAGAGAAAAAATAGGAAAATACTTTAGGTCTTTATCTCAATTGAGTTGGGTGTGGTTGGATAAAAGTGATGAAAGAAGAGCATAATATTAAGGAAACTGGTGCAATGGAGACAAAAAGTTCAAGGAAAGGGTGTAGCCATACTATTGCTGGTGACAAGCAGTCATGATGGACCATGATGCTTTCAGTTCTGTTATCCAAGAAAGATGGAAAACAGCAGTTAAGAGTAAAGAGAAAGATACTGAAAATCAGTCATCTGAAGATCAGACATGATATAAGGTACTTACATTAAGTAAATATTCTGTAACAGCTTTAATTAAATTAGTATAATAAGTTTATTAAGTGCTATGATAGACTGGCAACCTGTTCGGGGCCTTTCACCCTTTGATTGCTGCGATAGGCTTATAGGCTTATGTGTTATTGTTATGGTTTGAGTATATTTAGAATACAGTAGGGGTTAAAATAACTACTTGCTAAAGAGAAGGGAAACAATTTTGGTCTTCTACATGTGCTTTATTTTTTTCCTTTTTGCTGTAAAACTACTATTATTACTAGACTGGGTGTTAAGCCCTTGAAGAATAGCAAAATCAAATGAGCTGAAAGGAAAAGGAAATATTGTTATAAGACGTAACATGCAATAAATATCCATATAATATAAACTACTGTACTGAAGGATATTTTAGTATGTAGATGTTTGTCTTTAAAAATATTAGAAAATATGGAATATATTGGAGGGGTTATTAAACAAGCTGGATTCATCTTTTAAATCCTGTATTTAATGTCACAGAGGAAAACACGATAAAGCAAGCTTTAGCCTCTTGTATTAATCATATATCAAATAAGGACCCTCTTATTTGGAAGAGCAGAGAGTTACTAGAATCATGGGTTGCTCTACACACTTCACCACAATGTGCCACCATCTGCTGGATGCCTGTCATGCTCTCTGCGTGATGCTAGAGACAAATGAAGTTGAGAATGCCATTGTGCCTCGGGTGCAATTTCACTGCTGTAATATATCTGTCCTCTCCTTTCTCTGAGAAAGGTGGAGCTGCTAACACTGTTTCTGTCCGTCAAAGATTTGAAGACATTAACAGTCACCTGCACTAGAAAGTTTAATATTACAATTGACAACACATAGTGTTAAATTTTCACTCCAATGATATACAGTATGATATGCTTAACTATGCCCGTGTGCAGAGTTTTTAATACCGGGCCTCCTTATCTTTAAAAAATATACCAACCAAAGTACAGTACTGTGGAAAAGATTTGAGTCAACCCTCATTTCTTTAGATTTTGCTTCCAAAGAGCCAAACATTTCTGTAATCTTTTAAAGTGGTTTTGAGCAATATTTCTCCAGGTCTGAAGGGTTTTAAAAAAATTTCTTTGAGCATTAGCTTCATTCATTGTCATTCCAGTTATTGTGCCTGATCATTACAGAGGAATGTTTAGTTTTTTTTTTGTTTTTGTTAAGCTACCTAACTTTGGTCTATGAATTATGCAAGCATTAAAAAGGTACCTAACTTAAGTGATAAACTAGTGTTGTATCTAGAATTATGAAACTACTTAAGAAAGAGTCAGTTTTAACTTGTATCTTTAGGTACTTTGTTACTAGCAACCTGTTTGCAAAAAGCATACAGTTTGTTCCCATTACTTTAGATGAAACTATGAAAAAACAGAACAAGGCAGCCAATAGAAAAGAAAAGCTTTGGGATTGTCTAAACAATGTGTAGAATTATTCCTGAAATCTACTTAAAGAAGTTACAAGCTTAGAGTAAATCATTAGTTTCTGACCAGACTGGTTTCACCGAAGTAGAGGAATTGACCTTGACCTACCTTTAAGCATCATATTATATGGTGGCATTTGGTGTGTTCAAATTACATGCTGGTACGACAGTAAGTGACTACCCTGTCCTCCATTGACTTGTTTGACAACTCAGACACCCAATGTGCTGGTGATAAGACCATCCATTGTTTTAACCTTATTTTGTGTTTATTTGTTTGCTTATTTTTGTTAGGTCTGACTAACTAAAACTGACAGAAACCAAAATTAATGACAACCATAAACCCTCCATACAAAGTATGAGGTTGATGAGGTTGGGAATAAGTTCACATTATTCCTAAATCATACTGTTAAATAGCAATCTATCAGTTTAAATAAAGATTAAATACAAATAAAAAAAAGAGAGAACAAATGCCTGAACTAATCATGTAGTTTCAGCTCTGTGCAACAAATGGTCACATGAGTTTCCTCATAAATCTAATTGTCCACCTCCCACTGGAATATTAATCCTTTCTGAATGAGGCTTAAATGCTTGGGTTTGCGGCACAGATTCAGAAATAATTGGAATGCAGGAAAGATTAACTTTCACAGCAGATGGGCTGTAACACATTAAACAAGTTTATGGAGCAACTTGAGTCCTTGAGATGTTAAGATGTCTTGAGATGTCTTGTTAAAAAAAATATAGCCAGTTATATTTTGATAGTTACATGATTGATTTTTTTCTACTGGAAATGTGTGTGAAAAATGCTTGTCAGCTTTTTTTCAGCGTGTGGAACAAGTGCCTTGCTATTTCCCAGGGCTCCCATATTGCCTGTCTCAACCCTATTTATTTCGACCACTTGGCCTTTGACTTACTACTCTTCATACAGCCACTCACTGTCCTCTGACTTTCCCTTGCATCATTGACTGAATCTATTAGGACTCTGACCAAAACTTTGGTTTCTGGACTTTGAAAAGTCTTTGTCCAAAAGCCTTTTTGATAGGAGAACCTGAGATTTTCTTAATTTTTTGTTGATTTGTCAACCACTAAGTTGCAAGCATGGAGGTATCATTCAGTCATTTCTTTATGGGTTGGTTTACTAGCTTTCAAACTCCAGTTGCCAACCTCACATTGATGGCTGGTCATGCTAGCTACTAGCCTACAAGCTACTAGCCTGCCACCTACTAGCTTCCATCCCAATCAACTAGCCTGAAAGCCACAAGCTTGCTGCTAAGTCAGCTAACCTCTGAACTTTTAACCAATGATCAGTCCTCAGGCAACTGCAATCTTGTTCAGGCATCAGTCAACCTCTTGTCTAATCCTGCTATTGGTAATCCTCAAGGATCTCTTTTCTCTTTTCTTGCTGACTCACTAAGTAGCAATACCCCCCGGAACAATGTTCACTCTCAAAAGGAGTCCCACTCTATAAAACATTTTGCTTTCAGTTCACAAGCATCCTGGTCTACAAACCCAATTACAACATGGTGCCTCAGCCATTCAAATAACATTTATGAGTGACGCAAACAAAATAAGTTTACCAAGCTTCCTCCACAAAAGATCTGACTGTTTGGCACACTTTCACAGTTTTGTAGAGCATATGCATTAGCATCATTCTGTGAAGGTTTAGAAAGCCTGTTCAACTGAGATTCCAGATACCCAAGCCAGATGACTTACTGTTTACTCCTCAAGGATGATGCACCATGGTGTAGTCACTAAGCTGAAATCGGCACATAGTTCAGCCCTGTGCATGGGGCTTAGGTTTTCCTTTTTCCACTGCAGACCAACAGAGTGTCACCACCCATCTGTCCCGCATTCTGGATGCCCACAAAACAGCTCAATCCACCTGTTTCACAAACCTCTTCTCAATAGGACTCTTCTTCCTCTGCTGTTCTTAGGCTACTCAACTGGGGTCTCTTGTTTCACCATTCTCCAGCCCCTGGGCCATTTGCCTGAGTTCTATTGTTGTATTGTACTGCAGCCTTTACCTTAGGCAGTGCATCAGAACTCTCCTTCGCTTACTGATTCAGCCCTTTGTAGTATTTCTGCTGTGAGGTCGGTGCATATTAGTCTTTGTCCCTTTTGCCCAACCACTCAAACATGATAGAATTGAGTGGTTGGGCTTGCTGTGTTGCAATTTTACAGTCAGTAAACGGTAACCTAATCATTATAGATATGGCAGATTTAGGTAGGGTTTGTTTGTTTGTTTTACTGTAAAACAAAAAACAAAGAAAGAAAAAACTATAGCTACAGTCCCAAACAACAAAAATTCCTTCCCAAAAAAGCTGACTAAAGAGCACCTCACAGTAAATGCTACAGGGACTCAACTGTAGAAACAGATACAGACAGACATGACAGCTGTCTCTTTGCCTAAACAGTCTATATGGGGTATTAACATTTGCCATGTTTACCATTTCCCCCATAATTACTAAAAAATGCACTGGACAACACAAGTGGTTCAATAAATATTTTCAGAATTATAGATGAATATTTCTTGATACATTCTCAATCATCCAGGAAAGTAAATCTCCAAAAGTTGATTCTGTTCATCTGGACGTAGCGTTTTGTGGGAGAAACGTTTGTAAGAAGTCACTGTGATGAGTGACGAAACGTTTCTCCCACAAAACGCTACGTCCAGATGAACAGAACCACTTTTGGAGAAATAAGCCAACAGCAAAATAAAACAACCAATTCAATTAATGTTTATTTATTTTCTATCATATATTAGTTTAATTTGTCCCTTCTATGAACACCGGCAGGTGTGTCTGACAGACTGAACTCAGGGCCCCTATTTCCCACAACACAGTCCTTAACGGTGACGTCATCTTCCTCTTAGTAACTGCTGTTATCAAGATGGCGCTGCGGCCGGGATCTGGGGGAGGTGGCAGGTATTTTAGCCATTTTAAACTGATTCATTTTAGGGGAAATAATTTGTGCGTGAAACATTCACCCCCGACAGTCGTGGGGCTTCACATTTAGCCACGAGGACGCCCTCAAATATCGCGATAAAGGCTGGCTTAGTTTGTCGGGGCAGGGAGATGAGATGAGATGGCTGGTGGTCAGGTGCCACAGCTAACGTTAGCTGGCTCCTTCTGGCTTTACCTGTCCATGTTCAAAGTGGATCAGACTAACTCCACGGTGTGGTCGTATTAACAGATTTCACGCTTAAGTTATTCTGTGGTAGTCATAGTGCCCAGTGCTCTCGGTCTCTGGTGATATAACGCGATACTTGCTGGATGAATCTCTTGTAGCATTGCTAGGCAGGCCTGTGGGTGGCTGGTAGGGACAGATATTTACACTTTATCAGTATTATGTTTTCTGTTATTGGGGATTTAGTATGGTGTTGGCTGTTTGGGAAGATAAAGCATTAGGACGTGAAGATTTGTGGGGAAGCGGTTGATTTAGTTAAGTTTTTGTCCCTGTAACACCAAGCAGCAGAGACTCTAAGCCCTTCTTCAGGAGTCAGATTGCTCTAATAACTCTCTGCTGAATTACATAATCAGCCCTGTCACACATGCATATTCCAGTAAGTAGCTGTAAATGTTGAGGAGATGTTCAGGTGTCTTATTAAAGCAGTGTGATGATGGTCTGCAGAGGAGATGAAAAGGCCAGCCTCATGATTTTTTCATAAGACGAGCTCCAGCACCCTGAATAATAAATATACTCTGGGTACAAGGCTAGACAGGTGATACTGATCTGACAGGTGAAACCGAAGCCCTCAAGACTGTCTGTGCCACTCTTTCACTGCAGTTGGTAAAGCCTCTATTGTATACTCTGGTAGATTTGGGCTATATTTGCATTTTATTATATTTTCTCTCAAAAAAATGTGTTATTTATAAGATTTACGGGATGGTCCATGCTTAACTTTGACTTTGGACCTCTTTTTTTTAAAAGTATCTACTTCCATGGTGCAGTGTGACTTTTTTATAATCAGTGGTCCCATTTGGTAAAAAAAAATATCTTGGAAACTTTGAGTAGCTGCAAGAAATGACAACGTGGGTATGATAAAAGTAAAATGTACCTGTATGCTAAAGTGCAAAGCCAGGAGGTGAAGCCTGTTTGAGAATTCCAGCAACCTTTTGTAGTTTGTAGGCTCCATGCAGATCCTCTGTTTTCAACGGGGCATGTGATTAGATACTTCATGAATGTCAGATGATATCCTGTGCAGAAACCATACGCCAGCTATTTAGAATATTTCTTCTTCTCTCAGCTTCTCACTTGCCACAGCAGATCACCTGCGTCGATCTCACTCTACCCTTCTCTACCCTTTTCTTCCGTCACACCAACCCTCTGCATGTCCTTCTTCACTACATTCATGAACATCCTCTGAGGTCTTTTTCATTTCTGCCTGCCCGGCAGCTCCATATTCAATATCCTTTGTCTATTTTATTCACTATCCCTCCTCTGCACATGTAAAAACCATCTCAGCCTCTCTAAATTTGTTTCCAAACTGGAGAACTCAAGATGTATATGTGAGAGAGAAAATGATTAGCGCTTGCTTTTCAGAGTGCTTTTAGTTACTTTTAGTGATGCATTAGTTGTAAAATTCTGGGCTGATACCAATGTCACTTTTCCCTGCTGTGTTTGTTCTGTCTGTTATATCAAGAAAACAAAGAAATTGTAATTATACATGAATATCTAAAGTTTTTTAAAGGGCTTTCAGCTCTGAAGTAAAAGTAATGATATGAAAATTAAAACAACTGATAAATCAGTAAATAAGATAACATTTTCTGAGTTCAGTGGCTGATGTGTTGGCTAATATATCAGCCAACTGATTGACATTTGGCTGATATATTAGTCCTACTTACATATTTTTACCTCAATTTTTCACTAAAACAAAGTTTTTACTTGTTTTGATTAATAAACAGACCAAAAAGCAAATGCATTTAATTTAATGACTGAGAAAACGATCAAATCCTTTCATCTGAGAACCAGCAAATGTTTTGCATTTTGCTTGAAAAATCACTTTCTATTAATTGTATAATCAATTTAGGGAACTTATGAAGTGTCACAATTTAGTGGTGACTTGATACCAAGACCGATACCATTGCAGATATTTGATGATTTAAAACTCCAATGCTTTTTTTGTACGTATTTATCCATGCTCTGCACAATTCTTCTCAGATCAGCTGGTTGTGCTCAACATCATCACCCATAACACAGGTTGAAAAGTGTTTTTTCCCTCTTTATTTTTTTTTTCTCCATCTCCTATAAAAAGTGTTTCCTTTTTATAGGAGTGATTTTAAGTCTGCTCTCTATTCCTCTATGAGAGCAAATAATTTTAACAATAACGACTCTGGCTGAAACTCTGAAACTGTGCCTTCAGTCCCCGAGCATTCAAAGCAGTTTAATGGTAGCTATTAGACGAATCCAGACCTTTTACAAGGCTCAGGCCTGCCTGCTGTCCACAGCTGCTGTCGCCGCTTATCTCCCTCTATGTTAATCCACTCGGCCATGACCTCTGATTTGCTGAAGGATGGCAGACAGTAGTGCCGTCGTGCTCAAAAAGCTTTTTAAGCTGCAAATCTTCCAGTGAGCAGATGTGAGAATCTGAACCCCTCCGGTACTTGTCATATTACAACAGTATCCTGTGAGGGGAAACACTGGCTTCTTGCTTGTAGTTTAAATGTTTTTAGATTAGCAGAGAAAAGAGGACCACTCATCAGCACCAAGAGTGCCCATTAATTCACATTAGTGTGAATTAAATGTGACAGACTCAGGAGGACTTGAAGAAAGAGCTCTTGTGACTATGTCCCAAAACATAAATGTACAGTACTACGTTGAAGTTGAGCTACAGCAGGGCTGTAATTTCATGTACTACCATTTGGTAACACAAGATGGCACTGTGATTCAATTTAACCTTTTATTTAAGCAGGCAAGTTATTAAGAGCACATCCATTTTAACAATGGAAGCCTGCAAAAGGCAAAACCTCTTGGAGAAATGGCTAACCAACACACCCACTGGTAAAATGGTGCCCCCTGGTAGAGAAAGCTTTAGGTAAATTCTGCAGAGGGTAATTACAAAAAGTACCTTTAACCCTTAAAATAACAGATCATTTTGGCTCATTTGAAGTAAGCCCGTGTAAACACAACATTTCCATGTTATCATATTGGACATTTTTCGGAGTTCTTCTTGCATTAGGAAAACTCAAAATTTAGAGGATTGTAATTGACCAGTTTTCTAAAGTGGGATTAAAATTATTTAAACAAAAACAACTTATGTTTATTAACAAAAACAACTAAGTAAGGTACCAGGGACTCCAGTTGTGTCTGTGTGCGTACTCCCTCCCCAGAGGCCCGTTTTGTGTTGGGGAAAACCTTAAACTCCAGCAGACATGTGGCACCACCTGATGAATATATATGGTTTGCTCTCTGCCAGCTCCCGAGGGAAATATGTGGTTCTTAAGCTGCTAAATGCTCCACTGTGTTTGCTGGCTAGTTACTAATTGTGTTTCAGATACAAGGAAATATGAGAGTTCTCCGGCTAGTTAGACAGTGCTAGTGAATGAAGATATTTGGAAATCGTAATGACTCGGTGAATAATGATGATAACGAATAACTGACAGGGTGAATCGATAAAGAATAGTTGCAGTCATCGTGTTTTCAAGCCTTCATTATGAGCCAGTTTCTGCTTTCTCTGACGGTGATCTCTCTGCTTCCCTTCTGTCAGCACAGTTGTCTCAGTTCTAAAGTTATCAGTATTATATTGTCAAAGACGGCAGTAGTGATGATCACATTAAACTGGGAACTGTTGGAAGCAGAGGCCCGGCTGGCTCTGTCTTCTGTTTGTTTCTGCATCAACGCTTCCAGTCTGTGAGTTGTAGTAAGTTATTTGACAAATAGCCGAAGGCCTGTGTGGGTTGGCTCCGGCGAGGGAGAGACTTGGCCGACTCGTAGAGAGACTTCCTCTGATTATTTCTTAAAGGCCTGTTTCTCAGCACAGCGACAAGAGTCCAAGTCGCCTGCAGAAACTCGCCCAGCCATCTACCCTCCTGTTTATCTGGCGTGAACGCTGCTTCAAAGGATCTGAGGGGTTCTTTGTGAATAAGCCTCAGCTGCTTCGAGGCTGTAGAACAAAACTGCGTCTGCTTGTTGATGTCACTGTCATCAGCAACAAACTTTATCACATCCGTGTTTAATTTTACCTGTCGGCTTACAGGAGCATGTTACTGTCTGAAGAATTACAGCAACAGGATACAGATTTGACGTAAGAAGGAAGGAATTTTCAAGTTGTTTTGAGGGGGCACGCAGTCTTACTTTTTTATATTTTTGGTTCTGTTTTGTCATCTCAAATGAGATCGATATGAAATGGACTAAAATCAAACTGAAGGACCATGTGAAACTGAAAAAAATGACTGATTTGTACGACTCACAGCCTCTCAATCTCATTTATTGTCAGGCAAACATGGTGTCACATCTAATTTCACATAGTATTCTGATCTCTTTCACATCAGTTGTGTTATTATAATGGCTGTTGCTTTTAGAGGGTATTGTTGCAGCTAAGTGACAACAAGAGTCATCTGCTGCCATAAATGTTCAGCAGGGGATTGGGGGAAAAAAAAGGCCACATAAATGAAGGCTGTATAAGATGCTGTTTTTAACTTCGGCCCTAGTTTGAATCTCATAATCTGCGTTTTTCCTCTTTATTTCTTTAGTTTTATGTATCCTGTTGGAGGAGGCTTGGGACCGCCGCAAGGTGAGTCATTTTGCAGTGAATATTACCGCTCTTTCCCTCCAAACTGTTTGTGTAAATATATTCAGCTGAGGAGATGGCCCACAAATGTGTTTTGTGTGAATTTGAATGGGATCATAGAATATTGCTTTTTGAAGCAAACTGTCTGGATATTGCACTTTAGAATGTAAACATTGTTTATTTTGACAAATGTTACTAGAAATCTTCATTTTAAATAAAGTGGATATTGGAATACTGGTTTCCTGACAAGTAAAGTACGAGTCATTCTTCGCTCGATGTAATCAGTCATACAAAATGTGATCAAAAGTCTCTCGGCTCTGTAAATAACTTTAAAACGTTTGGCTCATCTCCTCTTCAGTGTCGCCTTCTTTGGCAGCCTTGTACTCTGTACTTCTAAAAAAGGCTAGGAACTGAATTAAACTTAAATTTAAGTTATGATTACAAAACAAAATTATTTCATCCATTTACTCTGCAGAGCTGTTTATTTTTTTATCGTGCTATAATTCAAATTCTCTCCTTTCCTTTACAGTTGTGTAGTTTTTGCTCCTTAGTTGACTAAAACAGAGCGTCTCTTTACCAAGATCCATGTAAAAACAGAGATGAAGAGAAACCCTGGATCGCTTAGGGTCTGTCACCTGGTCCACTTTCAGCAGTATGATGCATTTTAGAACATAAATCCACTCCTGACATGTTATTAAGTTCAGTAAATTAATGTTTAAACTACAGTATTGACCATAATAGCTGTGATTATGATTGTTGCTCTAATCGAGCAACCTTCGTTCTGAGTGCTTGCTCTGGTGATTGAACTTTGTGTGCTGGATTTGCTCCCCTGTACCAAACATCAAGCCTTCAGCTTTCATTTGGGGAAGAGGGTGAAGTCAAATCTGGATTGTGAGAGAAGATTTGGTTAGTGTGAGTTGAACAGTATGTGGATTTTCACTGTGCTGCACTACAGTTCAGGTGGCTGGCAGTGAATGTCTTCCCTGAGATTCTCCAGGACATTACAGTGGAACTACAAGCTGGCAGTCTGACTAATTTGTTGTCTGTTATTATGTTTAATTTTGCTGTATATTAAATAAACAAAAATGAAATAAGAGGAATGATGAGGAAAATACTGCAAGCACGCCTCTCTTCAGAGCTAAGAGAAGCATGGGAGGACAGCCTAGTAGGGGAGATAAGTTGGCCTTTGACGTTAACAATAGATAACCTTGTTTCTGCTTTGCTTATTTTCGTTCTTTCCTTTTAATTATTGGTCCTTGCAGTTCTTGGACATATGAGGATCAGTGAGGATTCAGCACACTGCAGCTCATATCTTTGTTACCATACTCAGCACTGAGCAACGCAGCTCTCAGATGTACCATCATTTAGCCGTGGCTGCTCGTCCTACTCAGACTCTTGGCTTTGCAGTAACGCCTCCAGATAAACCACGCATGCACTGGTGGTACGAGCGTCTCTTAGGGGTCATTATATGCTCCCGTTAGCAATGTCATTTTAGTCCAACAAATTAGAATGTGAACAGTCTCCCAGACAAGCCATTTACACAGCCCAGTTGAGCCCTAACACGGTGAATCATCTGGAGGCTCCAGTCGGAGCTGGCTGCTGAGCTCTGGTTGTCAGCTTACGTGGCGTCTCTGAAAATAAACACACACTTTTCCAATTTTTCTTCGCCCAATCCTCTTGTTTTGCTCCAAGTTGTCACAGTAGTCACCAGAGAAAAAGATTTGGCTGTTGCAAAGCCTGTGTCTTTTTCCAGCTGTCGGAAGAAATGGTAATGGATTTGCAATACTGAATTATGACCAGCCTCTGGAGGCTTTTGTTTTTTCTTTTTTTTATTAACTTAAACTAAGATAAATAAGTAAATACTTTTTATTTATCCCAATAGTTTGTAAATTCTTCATTATAGCAGTAAAAACATTAAACACAGCCTATAACAGTGTAGCTTAATAAAATAAAACATGACCAAAAAAATTACACGAAGGAAAGGAGCTCAGTTAAATGGAAGACAAAGTAAAATGAATGAGCTCAAAAAGTACATTTTTAAAAACACGGTAGAACACCCTGTACAAACCTGAATATAAAATGAGAAAAAAAACTCAATAAGAAAAATAGATTAACGATAAAACTTGTAATAAATTATTATAAAGAAACAAACAACTTTATTTATACCAAAAGTTGGGAAGTTACCGTGTTTCAGCAGTCAAAACATGAAAAAAAAACCAACTTAGCTCAGTAAAATATATCCAAGCACTCAGCACAAAACAATTGTATTGTTAAAAAATTACACTAAATAAGGAGCTCAGATTTTTAAAAAAAGAAAAAATTAAGAGCTCAATAAATCAGACTCCATATTATTTTGCAGATGTCTCACTTTCCCCATGATGATCACAGGAAGAGCTCCAAATCTACTGTTTTCTATGTAGCTTCTCCAGTCTTACAGGCCTTGCTCCAGGCAGTAAAACTGTCAGTGCAATCAGCTGGTGAAGATTCTCTGTTGGCAAGAGAGTATTACGAAGAAAAACTACTAGAAGGCTTGTAAAAATTGACTTTACAAGACCTGTGAATCAAAAAAAAGTTTCAGATTCAACTTCACATGAATCACACTGAGTAAGAAAGATCAAGGCTATCAGTTAATAAAACCATTAAAATAAATACAAAACGGTAACAGTGGAGACTGCATCTCAGTATGGCACCAGGAAAGAACTTCAATGTAAAAAGTTGAATGTAATACAATAAAAGAGAGTGAAAAATCTCAATAAATTCATTAAAGCATAATAAACATGTTACATATAGAATATTTTAACCATGTCTACGGTGAGTGATAACAGAGTTTGTGTGTTTCTGCAGGCATGGTACCCATGCAGCAGCAGCAGCAGCAGCAGCAACAGCAGGGCTTCCCCATGGTTCCTGTCATGCAGCCTAACATGCAGGGCATGATGGGAATGAACTTTGGAGGCCAGATGCCCCCAGGTGCCATCCCTATGCAGGTCAGCGTTATTTCTTATATTTTGTTCTTGATTCTGTGTTTGCATGTGTTTGTTTTTTTTTTTGGGGGGGGTCAAATGAATATTTCCCTGAGGATTTTTTGTTTTTTTTGTTTGCTCTTGTAGGATTTTGAGCGAACTTGCTAATTTGGCAGCAATTGGTGCATACATAGTAGTGAAACACTGCTGTATTGATTAACTGATTTCACTCATGTGGAAGGCTGGATTTAGAGCTCCTGTTGAACTCATTTGCTTCCACGTTAATCTCTCCACAAACAAATTTAAACACCAGCACATTAACAGGAATTTATTGTCGCCTGGTGATGTTTAACAAGACTTTAATCCATTAACATTCTGCTTTCCCTTGGTTAAAGCATTTGATAATCACGCGAGCGGAGCAGGAATGCTAAATACTTTGCTGCATGTTTTTTTTTTGGGGGCGGGGGTCTAACAGGGTGGAATGGCGATTGGGATGCAGACCCCTGGGATGCAGTTCTTGGGTCAGCCACAGTTCATGGGTATGAGACCAGCAGGACCCCAGTACACGGCTGACATGCAGAAACAGATGGCTGAAGAGCACCAGTAAGACATCTTTAAACCTGCATTATAGTTCCTCTTTGTGTAGATCAAGTTTGAGTAAGCAGCCAGCTTAAAAAACAGTGCAGTGGAAAATAGTCTTCCCTTTAACACATTCAAATTTTCTGTCAACTTCAGTTTTTTGGTTACTTTTCATACTTTTTAATAGAGCCCCAGTTTCCAAATTAGGTCATTTTTCCCAAATACACTGAAAGACCTGAGTTTACAGGTTGAGACCATTCTGCTACTTTGTAGGATGTATAATCCCCCAAACCCTAATCCACTAATGTTAATGTTAATGTTACTTCAAAAAGCATCATTACAGAATAAGTACTTTTATTTTTGATACATAAAGTTATTATTCCTCATTATACTTGCATACATTTATATGGGTTGCTTGAATTGCTTGTAGTGTTTTCATCATGTGTTGTTGCTTATTTTACTGGAGTAAAGTGTCTAAATTCTTCTTTCACCACTGCAAAAGAAACCACACTTTGCCCTGCACTTTAGTCTACTTATTTATTTTTTTGAGCGCTAAATGTTTAGATTTGTGTGACTGTACACTTGAGACATTGGTGCATCTTTAAATGGGATGTCTTAACATTACATTAAAAGGAACCAAGTGAATCCTTGTTTTATGTCTCACAAGTACAATTTTTGCCCCAAACTGAGGATTGTGCGGTCGCTGTTGGTCCTCAGTGGATTAGTCCTAATAACCTAGATGGTCCCGTTGACAAGTTGACATTTGTGGTTTTAATGAAATGTCACAAAAACTCTTGGTTGGACTGCCATGACATTTGGTTCACAGATTCATGTACCCGTCATGATGAATTGTAATCAGTTGATGAACTTTGTATTAAAGGCCATCAGGGCACAGTTTAAATTTATCCAAACACCTGTAAAGCTGATGACATTCCCAGCTGCCTCAGCTGTACTGTATGTAGTGCTAATTAGTACATGTGAGTGTGTGAAGGAGAAGAAGAATAAGAACAAGAGAGGAGGAGGGCAACCGGGGGGGAGCAGCAGTCAAACCATGCAAAAAATCTTGTCGCAATAAAATACATTCACAATACAGAATATTAACATGTTAATACCAAATAAAAATCAGCATGTTGGCTTCATCTTTATACATTCAAATAAATTCAGTTTCAATTCAATTTTTTTTATAGTGGTGTCAAAAAGCGGTTGACCCCTTCCTGATTTCCTTTTTTTTATTAGTTTTTTTGGATACTTAAATGTTTCAGATCATCAAACAAATTTAAATATAAAGATCATGCAAGTAAACACAAAATGCAGTCTATAAATGAAGGTGTTTATTATTAAAGGGGGAAGAAAATCCAGACCTACATGACCATTTGTGAAAAAATGATTACCGCCTAAACCTTATAACTGGTCGGGCCACCTTTAACAGCAACAACTGCAATCAAGCATTTGCAATAACTGGCAATGAGTCTTTTACAGCCCTGTGAAAGAATTTTGGCCCACTCATCTTTGCAGAATTGTTGTAATTCAGCCACATTGGAGGGTTTTCAAGCATGAACCGCCTTTTTAGGGTCATGCCACAGAATCTCAATCAGATTCAGGTCAGGACTTTGACTAGGCCACTCCAAAGTCTTCATTTTGTTTTTCTTA
>VUQG01026211.1:0-10095 GCA_015106755.1 Etia nguti | reverse complement strand
CCTGGGATCGCCACTACACACTCACTACAATTACAGGACTCTGCACACTGTCACTTCAACAAATGCTACTTAAATGCTCATTGCACAACTTTGTACAATCTACAAATACTCTTGCACAATACTTGTAAATACCAATTTGTCTTAAATGTAAATACCAACTAAATTCTCTAATATTTAATACTTTTCTTCCTGTCCTTTAATTGTTGTTATTATTATTATTATTTTATTACTACCACTGCTTTTTTCTGTTATTTTCTTCTCAATATAACTGCACACTCTATATGCTCATGTAAAGCTGAGGAGCACGAGCCAAAGAATTTCATTATGGATAGATGTGGCTACACTGCTTGTCTGTACATGACAATAAAACTTGAAACTTGAAACTAAACATCAAAAATAAACAAACTCAAAACGCTGGGTCAAAAGACCCAGGATCGTGACAGCTACTGACAGTGTCCTTAGCATAAAAAGCCGAATATTAAGGACTGAGTGGCTCTCTATATACCCTGTTCAAATTTCAGCTGTGAGGTTTTATTTATTTTATCATGTTAAGTCTTTTCGGATTCAACACACAACTGAGACAAATAAGGATTTGGGGGGGGGGGTTCGATACTTTAGATTATCAAAATATTTTGTATGGCAATATTATATTGATACTGGGACTATTTTAATAAATCAAAATAACTGAGCAAACTTACATTAAATTGGTTCAACTGAAAAACCACCCAGCACTGGACACACTTAGCCAAAGTTACTTCCTAATTCAGAGCAAGCTAACAGCTCAGTCACACAAGTAAAAATAGGACAGCAACTTCCTTGTGTTAAAATAAATAAATAAAAATCGATGGTTGCCTGGTGATTGTATTTTTTTTTCCACACTCTGCGACTGACTACAGCTTGTAATGACTGAATGGTTGCCCAGAGCTTAAGGATGGTGCTCACCCACGACCACTTTTGACCCGAAGGCAATTGCACAGGTTGCCTGAAAGAAGCCAACCTTTCTGCAAACAGTTGGAGTCTGACTTGGACTGACTGTAATCACTATCAAAAATGTCAAAGGTTTGTAGATAATTGCTGCTTAATTGCCAACAGATTACCAACATGTTGCCATCAGTCCTTGAATGAGTCCTTGCCAATTAGCACAACTCGAGGGGACTCGACTCAGCTGGTTGCCGGCTGGTTGTATTCCGGTTATATTCCTGTAGAACAGGAAGGTTGCTGAGTGCTAATGTAATAGTTAAATATGAATTTCTGTTAAATGTGAATTTTTGTCAATGTAAACAGCAACAGACACGTGATTTTTGAAAATGTATTACATTTCATTGCTGTACTATCAAAAACAGATTGCATGTAGTTACTATCTTGATCCCATTCAATCACAGACTGATTTCAGACTGACTTATTGCAACATTTATGGCAAAATAAATGAATAAAAATAACTAAAGTGAGATAACTGTATATTATTGGACAAAACATATGAAAAAAGGTGATGATTTGCAGTATATGCTATATAATAAAATTACATTGTGGGGTGCCTACTGATTCTCACCTTTGCTCATTTCAACATAATACCAATAACAACACAGTAGTTTAGAGTATAAAAGGTGAACATAGCTCCACGGGTTGCAAAATACCAATAGAAATCTAAAGATACGTTTTCTGATTTGACCTCTAGAAACACTGCAGAGTTTATGGTCTTAGTCACTTATTTTCAGTCATACTGAACAAAGATTAAGTCAGCTTTCTAAATCTTGGTCATGCTATGTGTCAGAAAGGAGGGTTATCTGGGGTTTGCTGATTGCAAGTGTGTGTGCGGTCATGTCGCATCTACTTTCAAAACATCATCAAGATGGCAAGGCCGAAAACGCTCATCTTGAAGCTTCAAAACAGGACTTCAGAAACCAGTTAGTGACGTCACGGTAGCCACGTCCATTTGAGTGCGAAGGTCTTTGTGGGCATCCTTGGACCAACTGTTCAACAATCACTTTCTCTAATACACAACATCCATGCACACACATCTCCAATTTACAAACTATCCTGGAGATTTGTGCAGGTTTGTATAAACTGCTATCGTGGAATAAATGCAGTAATATTCCTTGAAGGCACCAAAGGCCCGTGAGATCACTTAGAGCGAATACAAACACAATAAAGGAACATTCCACAAATGTTCACATCGTGGGCTACTTCAGTTTGTTTTCTTTTGCCTCAGTGTTAGTGGCTGGCTTTAAATGACCCTTGAGCAGAGTTTCTGGGCCACAACACCGAACTAGAGGAATGCATGAGTATTTTTCAACAGTCCGATGGTTTATAAGCCTACAGACTGGCTTCAAGCATTGTAATACATTACTTTTGCTGACCTGAATCCCGAAGTTCACATCTGCACGCAATTACCAAACAGCCCAGCTTGTCGATGCCGTTAGTGTGTTTGCAGACATTTTTGTGTGTGTACTCATCACACACGGATAATTAATTGACTTTTCCACCTGTTTTGGGTTGCTTGTGATTTTGCCTGAGGGAAAATACCTACTGAATTATTATCACTACACAGTTTACATAGTGAATGTGAAAGGAATGTAGTAGTAGCAGGCTAATCAGCAGTTTTAAAACATTAGATTATAAGTCTCCAGTATGGGGGCTCATGCAGATGGAGTATTATAGTGATAAAAACAGCAAGTTATGGCAGTAAATGCAATTATCGTACCATGCAGTCTAGTCCAACGACAGGGTCAGCTGCTGCGATTAGGACATAACTGTCTTTATGTAGTTGGACAAGAAAGGAGAAGGTTTGAAAAACAGGTTTTTAAACATGTCAATGAAATTTGGGCTGGGCATTAAAACAATAAAAAGTCTTTTTTTTTTCCATTTCATAAGTATTATGAAATAAGTTTGCCTGATTTTTTTGTATATTTCTTTTAAACAGTTTGAATTGTTTACGTGCCCCACCCTCCCTCCCCTTTTCAATTCTTTAACTTCTTCACTTCTATTTAGTACATGGGGATCTGCCAGGCCCGGGAGCCGCCGCCAGTCCCGTTTGAGGCCTTCCCCAAACCGCAGCTCAATTCATGTCCAAGCCAATCACCTTTATCTACTAAAACACTGTCAAACCTCAAATGAGGACATGGGCCCAGTGAGTGAAGTAACCTTTAAACTTGAGAGAACTAGTGATTTGACTAAAAGTGTGATCTGTATCAAGACTGACATATATGAGTGATGAGTTTATATTAGCTATTTGCCAATCTGTTGGTACTGGTATTTATAATGGCCACAAGTAACAAACACATGTAATGGCATTTACATTTTTGGAGTAAATGCCATAAATACACACAACAAATGTTAGAAATATCTCTTCCATATTTTATGTGTCTTAAAGAAAAGCTAAATATTGGCTAATAGATCAGCATATTGGATTTTTAAACTTTTGAATGACTAGATATTGGTATCTAAAAAAAATCCCACATCATTACATCAACTGATGATTAAACATCATCTAAAATTAAAAGTTCAACAGAGTAAATTGTTAAAAACTAATCGTTAATATTTGTTGCAGAAAAGTTCAGATTTTATCATCACTGGTTTTACTGGGTTTTGGCGATAGTTGCAAAGTGTTCCTAATAAAGACAATATGTAAGGGAAAGATTTATCATTCTTTCCCAAATATGAAATCCACATTGCAGGTATTTGACCGTATTGTTTCTTATTAAGTTGAACTTAATGAGACATGTAATAGATTCTAGTAAAATGCAAGTCCATCAAACCAAAAGAGAACAAAATACACATATTAGCAAAGTTACACAATAGTTTTGTTCTTTTAAAGCACAAACAGGACAATCTGTCCAACACTTCCCCCTCAGAGAATTCTTTCTAAAAGGATCCAAAATGGAAAACTTGGCTGAGTTTACCTTTCAAAACAATTTTTATGTTGACATCCAACGTTTAATGCACTTGGTATCATGGAAGAACTACACAACACACTAGTCCAACATCGCACAGCTTGAATTAGTTTACGAACCCTTTTTTCAGTTTTATATGCACTTTAAGGAATTATTCTGGCATTTATATTTCATATGATATAGGAATCACAGTGTTTTTAAAATAACAACATCCACTGCCAAAAAACAAGCAAGAGCCATAAACTATAGTTTTATTGGTTATTGACATTTTTCTAGCTGTGAGGTGCCACCACACATTAGCAAAGAAATAATGGATTTCGAAAGCAGTTCAAACGGACTTACATGGGTATCAGCTTTCACTTCATATTGTTTTTGTTTTTTGTGTCTGCCTTTGCATTTAATGAGGACTTGCTGGCTCAGCCACAAGAGTGAGCAACTTGGAGTGCATGCTCCAAATATTGCCCCCAATCACTGGCAAGCACATCTAAAGCCTCGGATGAACTTCAAACATTTTAAAGACAGATTAATATGAAAGGCCTGCAGTAATAATGAGGCCCGATCTTCAAGACTTAGGGTCTTGCATAATGGTTACATAAGCTGCAAAGGAAATCAGGTATTGTATCAACACCACAGTTGATAGTAGAACGAGAAGTTGATGTAATGTGTGGGTTTATGCGAGTGTCTATGCAGTATTGGCTTGTGGAATGCCAACCTGGTCTTATCGTAAATATGACATGAAATGTCATCTATGTTTTTGTGCACATGGACATCCAGCACTACTTTCAAACTAATGTTTTTAATGAGAAGTGATTTTATGCCTGCCCCCTCTGACAAATAGGGAAGAAAAACTGGTAGATGAGTGGTTTAAGAAAAACGAAAATGAAAAAAGTGATGGAGGGCTTTCTGTCAAGCTGCATTTTTGGTCAAGAGGCCACTAAAATAGGGAAATGCTGTTTTGTCAACCTGACTTTTAACTTCATCCTTATGCTAATTCTAACATGATTTGCTAGCTAGCAAGCCACCATGTAGCTTTTGTGACATTATCCATTTCTTGTAGACTGCATTTTGAAATCTCACCATTAGCATTTGAGCCACCGCCATGTCGCTTTTCTGTAGAAAGAATAAAGTATATGGCCCCTAGCTAAGGGTGGAGTTTTTATTCATTATTATTGGTAGTAAGGAAGCTACATTCATTATAACTGTTAATCCAAAGTAAACAATCGACAAAAAAAAATACTACAAATCCAAAAAAAGTAAAACCATACTTTTGGAAGGGTTGTACAACACAATAAGAAATATTCGTCCGATACCTAAAAAACTGGGCAGGCCCAGTTCAGAGACTATAATTAGCAGAACCCACACCGCAAATGATGATTATTTGAAAAAATGTATCTCAATCAAGTTTTTATGAAGAGGGAAAGTATCCATAGAATTCCAAAAACTTTTCTTTAAATGTGTAAGTGCTGTAAACGTGACCATTTTAACAAGGCTTTAAGAACCAATTTCAAGTGCAGTTTTTCCCATTTTCACATCGGGCTCATTTTTTAGCCTCACAGTTTTATTATTTATTGTTGTATTCATTGTTGTTCATCTGGAGTTGTCTCTTAACAATCGGAGCTTAAACTTTTTGCCAACACAAATGCCTTAAAATGGCATTCTGCAACTTTGTCTCGCTGTACATAAATCAGTACATTGTATTATTTGATGAAGTGCCATGTTTTGGGTGTTCAGGTGCACCACAGCTATCACTGGCAGACTAGATTATATAAACAATATTATACTCCCATAGTATTAAATTCTGTTTTTGTACTTGCAGGAATTAAAGTACTTTAGAGAACGCACCCTTTCCCTGAATTCATGTTAAAATTACAAGTGCCAGTAATATGACATGAGCTTCATGCTTATTGTTTTGTCATTATGGTACAACTCGTTTTTGCTGTAATGTTGCCTGTTCCGATGAGACCTGTACAAACTGAAATAACGTTTTTTTATATATAGAATAATTAATATGTTTTATTTATTAAGCCTTTGTCCTGCATGCAATGTCTTAAATCATAGCATGCACCATGATCATTTTTGATAGCAGATTGGTAGCAGCTGTTCCTCAAATGCTAAGAGTAGGTCTTCAACTCTGCTTGGCCTTGCAAACAATTAATTTGTTTGCAGTGTGTGTTGGGAAATCTTCAAATTGCTTGGGATGGTCCAGGAGCCAGATGATAAACAATGGAAAATTTGACTCTTTCCCTTTCTCCATCCCACTTTATCTCCTTTCTCCACTTTCTCTTCCATATCCAAGGTCATAATTCGAGTAAGGAAGAGTTCAACATCATTGTTTTTGCCCCTCTTTTGCTGTACCGTTTCCATCGTGATGCTCTGACTAAAATCTAAAAATCCTCTTAGTAGGTCTGCAATAAAAATTAAGCAAGATTTTAGTAGATGAAAAGCTGTTCTTTATTCTTTTTACCCAGGGGTTTGCCTGCCAGGTACTTTTTTTTTGTGTCAGTGTCACCCTGTCTTCACTGCCAGCATTTTGTCTTCTTAGCTGCACACACAGACACACACGCACAGATGCAAATGGAACCTTATCCGAGGAATGTGTGTAATCCCAACTGTATATGAGTCGGTAAATTCTCCTTCACTCTCTTTAACCAATCTAGCTGGCTGAGCTAATAAAGCTGGTTAATCATTACTAATCCAGTGTGGAGAGTAGAGCATTATAGTGATGGCTCTGTGTGTGTGTGTGTGTGTGTGTGTGTGTGTGGGATCCGCACTGAGGGGTAGGGATCAGTGTGTTTTAGCATAAATAAGTGGAAAAAATGCATTGCCCGCTGCATTTCAAACGAGACAAAGTGATTATAGCCTAATAGCAGCAGAGATGGTCAGAGCAATCGGTACTCGGTCCTTTGCGTGCATGCAGGCGCGTTTGCGAGTTCCTCCAGGACTTCATGCGTTCTACTGAGTGATGTGAAACTCAAATTAAGGTCACAACTCAGCGGTAACCTCATCACTGCCAAACAGATCAGTCCAGGCTTTCAGCGACTAAAAGATGAGGATTGCGGTCAACAGACACTTACAGTGTAGAGTAGGGAGTAGGACAATTTGCAAAGATAAAGCTTTTTCTGTTCATTTGCATTACACTGGTATATTAAAATTTCCCATCAATCAGTGTTTATTCAGATTAATGATTTACAGTTTGTACCATCCTCTACAAAGACCCCTTCACCAAACACAGTCACAAGTCTAGTAACAAGAAAATGATCCCTTACTGGCTTCCTAGGTCATGTGGTGCATATTGAATGCATGCATCTAGCATTTACACAATGTTTTTTTAATAACTGAAACACATGATGGGGACTTAAATGATGGAGATCAAAAAGGGCCATCAACCCGCAGGTTCTGCTGTTTTAACAGGGTTTAACTGTTTTTGGACAGGAAGTTACAGATTGTGCCCATATGTGCCTCTATTAGTGCCTCTACTAAATAGCATGATTTTATTTTGATTGATAATTTGGTAAACACATAAAATCCTGAAAGTTTCCAGAGAGCTAGAGACGAGCTATACAATTAGGTTTTTGTCTGTTTTATTGGACCATTTTGTCATAAAACACAAAGCAAATGAGATTTACACAGGATGTAAACTTTTTTAGACATTTGCATAAAAAGGTTAATACATTTTCATAATAATTTAATTATAATTAATTAATTTAATCACACTGTGATTTGTTCAAATGACCTCAGTTTTTCAGTTTTTCTCGCCAATTTTTCGCAACACCTTTCACCAACTAAATAAAATCCCGGTACTGGCGTCCCGAGTGTTTTCTTGTTATAGTTTCATGTGTTTCTCAGTATCTTGTTTTTGAACTTTCTTCTTCAAAAAAATCATGAACTTCAGCGGTGTGGGTGTACGGTGGCCCTGAGAGGTCAGACACACTGCAACTTATGAAAATAATCAGCAAAAAGAAAAATACTGGAAAAGCTCATAAATATGTATATCACAAAACATTTGGGGGGGACAGAATAACTGCGGAAGTGACAAGCTAACGGTCCATGGATGAAAAACATTGCATATAACAAGACTGAAGAATCCTGTTTCGGATAAACAAAAATACAAAATCGGGGTGGGTGGTACGATGGATTCTTGCCCAGGAGCACCAGTTCAAAGAGCTTTCGTGAGACTGAGCTGGTATTTCTGAAACCGTGTTCGGTTGTCCGAAGGTCAAACCCCCTTTGCATATCTCATTTCTATTTATGTGGGCTAATAGCGGAGAATTCGACTCTTTCTTGTGACTCAACAAATATGCAGTTAAGATTTAAACACATTAAGTTATTAAAGAGTATTGTTACATTATGTGACAGCTGATACATACACAGTGCACAATGTTTCTGAATGTGAGCTTGTGCCATTTATCTGTCAATCAAAGCGGTTGCGTAAGTGGCCCCATGGGCATTAGGTTCCCATCGAACTCTGCAATCTAAGCGTTCTACGATGCCAGTACCGTGAGAATTGGCTCCCTCACACACACACACAAACCACTCCCAGAGAAACACTGTGTCACTCCATCAATCCTGGAATGTACTATAAAAAAGAAATCTGAGATTTGAACTGGCATCTGTGCCAAAACGACATAATGTGCCGGGGCCTCAGATGTGAAGTAGGACTCTTGTTTTCCCATTATTATTTTTTTGCTACTTGCACTAATGGTTACTCAGGTTTCATCCTCACCTTCTAGGCTGCCAAGGCTTCAATAAAATATTTCAGGAACAAGCAAAAATGAACGTGCAGCACCCACACCCAGACAACGATGTCCCCTTTCTTACCGCTGTGCTGACGACACGTGACGATAACTACTGCGCTCGAAAAACGAGAAGCTTCTCCATCATGCAGAAAGCCTTATGAGTTTCCCAGAGGCCTTAAGGTATGTGCCAAAGCACAGAATAAATTGTACAAAGAATTTCTGGCAATTAATTTCTAATTCCAAGCTGCTTTTGTCATTAATCTGTCATTTCTGGAACAGATGTTGTCTTTAGGACCATTTCAAATTTTTTTTTCCCAAGAGCCCGCCATTTTTTTCTCCGCTCGTCTAATTTCACAACAAGCTTGATTTCACCAAACGCGCTTCTAGAAGTTTTCATTTGAAGAGTGGTTTTGCAACCATGGCCCTCGCCCCCTCCTTGCCCAAGAAGTTTCCTAATTGAATTCTTCCAAGCAAATAAACATTTGCACGTTGGATCCGTTGGTCTTTTGGGGTTTTTTTTAAAGGAAGCTGGGGTTACGGCTGCCATTTAAGATGACTCTGTCTTCTCCTGGAACCATTTCAAAAGCACAGTGTTCAGTTTCCATCTAAACGCCCTTTGCTCTCGTATTTCAGCGTTTTTCTGTGCATGTAACCAATATTATTATATGTTGATCCTATTATAAAAACGCCTTGTTTATTTTTCACACCAGTGTCGAGAACGTGACCCAGCCACACACAAAAAAGTACAGAACATTCTCTTGGGTTTTCCCTCTTGGTGTTTCTTCCACCGTAACCATTTAACACAGTGGGATCAGAATAAAGTCTCCGCTAAGGCTCTTTATTTTCCACGTGGGTGCCATGTTAATCCCGCGAGGTAGTTAAAGAGCAGGGATTATACACGCTGCTCGGCTCCCCAAAATCCGGATGATGCTGGCGATGAAGATGACAGACTTAAAGCAGACCTGCGGTCGCTTTATGAGACACATGCGAGCATTTAGACACAGTGTAGTTGTGCGCGCAGCCACTACCAGGAGGAAAAAGACCCTAAAAAAGTGTGTTCTACTTGGGGTTAGTTTAAACAACACGTACTTGACGCGTATACAACTGCAGTGAAACATGCAACTTTAAAAATAGTCTTGCGATTTCCTGTGACTCATTCATTACGCCTGACCAAAACTGTGCTTTTTTTTTCAGTTTGTTTCCTTTCTATTTTTACCACGTGTGACAGTGTGAACAATGTTTATCTTTATCTTTGATTTAAACGTCTTAAGTGCCTCTTTTTTAAATGCTTTAGGGCTCTTTCCAAGAAAGAGTTGGTTCAGTCTGGACTGCCTTTGCAGTCTCACCGATGGAGATTGAAAGTATTCAACGGCTGGACTGAAATGTACAACCGGGCTGAGACAAAGCAGATTTTAGCCCCGAAGGCTACTAATGGCTCAACCGCTAGTGAGCGTTTTCATTCTTCTAAC
>VUQG01026210.1:0-16921 GCA_015106755.1 Etia nguti | reverse complement strand
GTTAAAACCAGTTGAACTAAAGATTGTTGTCGTAAAACAAACGGTATGCTACATGAAGTATGGAGACTCCAGAGTTCTTGCCATTAAGGACCATTGTTTTCATTATATACCATTGGTGAAAAGTTTGGAGCACCTGCTATCACATCCAAGAGTGCTTGCAATGATTGACGAGAGGCCAAAGCCATGCAAGCATGGCTTTTTCATGATTTTCAATGTCACATTGGCATGGTCTGATTGATATGTAAGAAAAATAACCACACTGTACTTAAGATACTAAGACTCAGTATAATGCAATGTTATTTACCTGCAGTTCTCAATAAAGCAGATTTGATGTCCTAATTCAAGTTAGGTGTATTTCTTGAAACAAGATGATTCATCTTTTACAAATAACACAGCAACTTAAAACATTTATGAAATGACAAAAAAGCTTGTTTCGTGTGAGAAAGTGTTGGCCCTGTGATCGGAAGGTCAGGGGTTCGATTCCCCTGAACGGCTACCCTGAGGTACCCCTGAGCAAGGTACCGTCCCTACACGCTGCTCCCCGGGCGCCCAATGGCAGCCCACTGCTTCACTGAGTGAATGGGTTAAATGCAGAGAGGAATTTCCCCACGGGGATCAATAAAGTATACATTAAAACAATATGATTTTAAGACTTTTTCACTTAACAAGATATCCAAGATGCACTGTCTAAAAACAAGTTCATATATCTCGCTGAAATGTTACTCTGTAGCTGATTTTGTCTTATTTTAAGTGTGATTAGATATTTTGACTAGAAATAGGACAAATATACTTGGTAAGATTTCGAGTTTTTGCAGTGTACCACTAATATTTGGGAAGTTGCACCTTGACCAGATGCTTTTAGTAGCCCCCAACAAGTTTCTGACACATTCTGGATGAATGTTTGACCACCCTTTTTGGCAGAATTGGTAAAGGTTTAAATTTGTGATATCATCTGGCTTTTGAGCGTCACTCACAAATTCTCAATATGGTTGAGGTCGGACTTTGGGAAGGCCAATCTAGAAACTTAATATTAGCCTGGTTTAACCTTTCCAAAACTAGTTTTGAGACTGTGGAATATGCACACATGATAAGTGGCTGCTAAAAACTATGTGTATATATTATCGCTCCAACTGCACTTTATGGACCCTTGTGTTGCTGTAATATGTGAATTCCCACAGTGTGGGATTATTAAAGTCTATGTCATGCGATCTCAAAACCTTTCTCCAGAAGGCATTTGGCTTACTTGTTCACCATAGCCAAAGTGAACCAGCATTTCTTATATGTTGTTTGAACGTTCAGGTAGAACCAGAACACTTGTAGACATTCAGGTTTATTTATTTGTGATTCAGATTGCATGTAATTACATTTACTAAGGTTACCCTTGTGTTTTTTTTATTTTATTTCTAATTTGTCATGCTGGATACCACTGTGTCATATTGGATACCAATGGATATCACTGTTTTGTAGCAAACAAGCTGATGAATATTTTGGGAAGTAGCCTTTGTTTTGACATAATGGTTCTATGACCACATCCTTCCCAGTCACACCTGGCCCAGGGAGCAACATCTTCCTCACTGAAGTCTTGGATGTGTTAAACTGGTGCAGTTTTCCTAAAAGTATAGCGCTGAAGCCAGGGAACAGGGGTAGCTGCTAAACTGGCTCGGTCCACCCTCTGAAACTGACTAATTAACACATTGTACTTCATTCCTTTAACTGTTGGTACAAAACTAAGATAATAAAGCCCCCAAGAAAAATATTTACTCTCTTACCTATATTGCTGCTTAGTGGGAAGTAGGGTCTGAGGAACAGAGCTAAGTCGATGGCAAAGTATTTGACCAAAACAGCGACAAAAACACCAATGAATAACACGCATACTCCTCCAATGGCAAGTGGAATTATGGATTCTAGGAAACACAAAATTATAGTTTAAAATAAAATTTCCATGCTTCGCTAAAAGTAACAGTCATCTTTGCTAGCAAGGCTGAATACAGTCATATTCACTGAAAACAATCAATGGCCCTGTCACTGACCTTTCCGCTTAAGAGTTAAAGTGGCACGCTTTTTTTTGTAATAGCCCTCGCCAAAGCACTCAAAGTTCTGTTGAAAATCCTTTGCAGACACTTTTTTAATGGTGAGGATTGCAGTGACAATGGTATTCTTCGAAGGTTCCTCAATTGCTCTAACAAAGAAGACAAGAGTTTGTGCTGTTAAAGAAGACAAAGGGTATTGTTCAGCAGAAAGGCTCACTGCAGACAAAGGATAGGAAATACATGAAAGTTACTATTTAACATATTTTCAACAGACCTTTGAGGTTCTCTTAAGTGTGAGTCTTAATGGTACCCAAAGAGGTCATGTTAACTTATTCTGTAAAATACCTTAGAAGCACCTTAAACTACATGTTGAAATCCACCCAAAGGATTAGCAAAACATTAAAGAACTCAGTGTTATGTGCACATTGTGTAAAGTATAAAGAGGCTTACATTTTGGTAGTCTGATTATAACCATCCCTGTTTTTGAAAGGAATTCCATTGATGTACCAGCTGGCATTGCAGTCATGTTTCACATTAGTCCCACACAAAACTGAGCAATCCAGCTTAATCTCAGAGCCTGGAAGGAAAGAAGGAGGGAAGGAAGGAAGAAGAAAGAAAGAAAGAAAGAAAGAGGACGGGTTAACCCACTGAAATACAGGGTAAGATGCACGACAAAGGCGCACATTCCCCTGAATGCCCAGTCAGTAAAACTGGGCCATTATTCTTTCCAGAGTTGTTATATATTCCACATGACCAGCTATGGAGTTATAATAGGATGCCTGGAAAACGCCTCCTCATCAGGCACTGGTCCCCAAAACACACTGCTCCACCTCCCCCTTCTGCAATGGGGGCAACTGGAGCCTGGAATGTCCAGTGGTGCCCAGACATCAGTTTCAAAGCATTAGGTGATGAGTCAGTCACTCCCTGTGTGGATGCAGCTTTAGTCCTGCTAAGTGCTGAGTAACTTTCAAAGGATCACTGTTTGTTATTAACCAAGTATTTGCAGTGTTATGACGGCAACATGTTGACATGAAGATGAGATTTTATTACCTTCATCAGCAAACTGCTCCCGCGACTCGTCAGTTGGGGTCAGAATTTCTAGGTAGTGCACAGCTTTTTCTGCAAGCAACCAAAAAGAGTGAGCCGTTTTTCATCCTCTAATAGGACATTTGGTATGCTATAATATGGGTATTGTTTTGAAAAATCAGGAAAACCTGTGATAAATACACACAAATCTTTAGCTCTGTGTCATTACTAAACATGTGTTAAATGTACAGGCCATTACAATTATATAGTCAAGTTTATGTTGGTGTCCTGGTGTGCTGTGTTTGTATCCAGAACTAAACACCAAAGAATGCTGTTTCACCTTGAAGTATAAGTTCCCTGGAAGCTGACGTACTGTACACCTTGTTATTGTATAACCAGGTACAAATACAGGTGTAGAGGCCGTCGTGGTCTTTGGTAGCATTATGCACTCTCAGTTCGACTTCATGCTGATCTTCAATAAGAGTATAGTCCTGCACCGAGAAGGGCACAAATAGGGAAAGCAACACACTTTACTTAAATGAATGTGGTCTTTTTTGTAGTTCAGTTTTGCTCCGATTTAACAGGTCCATACTGCATACCTTCAAAATTCATTGTGGCTTGGTTTTGTAATTGTTTCCTTTATCCAGTCTTTAAAGAGCTCAGTGCTAGTACCTGGAGCTCTATATATATACAACTTATAATTATTTTTTTGTGGATTGCAGCTGTTATGCATTCAGGTACATTATCAATCAATGTTACCATAGTAACTGCTTAAATTCGAAAGATCTGTCCACATACAAAACCACTCCTCCTCTGTCCTGAGCTCATAACATTCCAGTTCAAAGTTTGTCCATATCAAACCGAGCTGCAGATATGGCAATTAATCTGAGCGGTTGTGAAAACTGAGTCAACACCCGCTAGGTTGTTGTTTTACGAAAGGGGCACGATGACTCCGCTCATCCCTACGTGGGATTTATCCCCGGTATTCGCCACAGTTTCACAGCTCTCTCTTTAAAAAAAATCTCCTCATTCTCTTCTCCTTTCTCCTCCATTGAGCATGAGTGTCTGCATGCTCTTTGTGAGGGCTTTATGGATTTATATTCAAGGACAGAGGCCTTCCCGAGGTCTGGTTAACTATGTGTTTCATAGGCTAAGCCTCATGTTGGCAAGTCTGTTAATAAACATCTTCATAGCCTGGTTGTACTAAACAATATCGTTTTGCCCCAAGTTGTTAGTTTGTTTGAGAGTTAAACGGGACATGAAATGCTACACATATATAGGCTAATTTACACCCTGCTCTCAAAAACTGACATAGATGTAACACTATCTGTAAATCTGGATTTAAGTTTTAAAAACATGTTTAGTCCTATCTTCTGCCAGTACGTCCTGTGGTTGTTTGTTTGGTTGTGGCTAACAGACATTAGTTTATGTTAGCTAACTAGTGACAGAATCGATAACTCACAGGAAAATAATGCCATTAACACTAAAAATCAGTTTAAGGGGATCACATTCAGGCTGTACCTGGCTGCAACAATGAGTTTATGTTAAGAAACTGAGTATATACTGTCCACTTTCACTGTCTTTAGCAGTAAGTCGCTATTTGCTGTTTGGCTAGCTGCCAAATAGCTGCCAAATCCAGCTGTTAGCCATACTGTTCTGGTTTGTAAAGCACTTTATAAATGAGGACAGTGTGAAGGAGAGCCTGTTTGAGTCACCAGACTCACAAGCAGAAGTTTACACTAAAGCCTTTCCTCATCACGTCCAGTACCAAGCCCTACAATCAGCTGGCAAAGCAGATGTTTGCAAGATGGGATCAGTTCTATTTTATGCAAAAAAATATTCTCTCTTTTCCCAACACAGCCAAACAGTTTACTAAAGTACAGGTTACTACATGCGTATCACACCAAAAACATAACTGTTTGTTACACAAGAGGATTGGAAATCCTAACATCCATCAGCATGTCCACAGGGGAAAAAAAATCTCCATGTTACAGTCTCTTTCACTTACATTTGGGCTTCACTTTTCCTCACTTTTAATATGAAGTAATCCAGTCAATGAGATGATGTGAGGAAAACACAAAAGGTTTCAAAAAGTGTGGCATCTCTTCCTTGGAGCCCCTCCCCACATGGAGCTACTTTCCCTGCAGACCTGCTGATGGGATTCCCAATCATGCTTCAGTAAGAAACGTATTTATATTTGTGGTGTGACATGCATGTAGTGGGCTGTTATGTTGTCAACTGTCTGGATAAGCTTGGGCAAAAAGAGATCATGTTATTGCATAAAATAGCGCTGATTGCATCAGCTCACTGTACACTCCGCCAGAGGAGGAAAAATCAGTTTCTGTCAGTCCTGTGAACCACCTGTCACCAAACAGGCTCTCCTCCACAGAGTCCTGCTTTAAAAAGTGCTTTATAAACCTGAACATTGTGGCTAACAGCTAGATTTTCCCATGCTCGTGGGCATTTGAGTGCAGCTAGCCAAACAGCGGACAGCCAATTACTGCTACAGAGACAGAGGGTGAAAGTAGACAGTATATCCTCGGTTTTTAAACATAAAACTCATTGTTGCAGCCAGGGACAGCACAAAAGTGATTCCCTTAAACTGACCTTTTAGTTTTAGTGCAGTTATTTTCCTCTGTTTTTCGATTCTGTCCATAGTTAGCTAACATAAACTAATATAAGTCTATTAGCCGCAACCAACCACATGACATCAACTTCTGTACTGACATAAGATGGCACTGAACATGATTTTTAAAACTTTATTTCTTAAATCCAGCTTCGCAGACAGTGTCACATCTATTTGAGTTTTTGAAAGCAGGGCTCCATGATGTCAATTAGCCTTTATATGTGTAGTGTTTCATGTCCCATTTAACTCTAAAACAAACAGGAAGCTGAGCTGGGACTTTTGGCCTACCTTGTACCAGGTGATGTTTCCTTTGAATTCACTACATGTGTATTTGACTTGATCTGGACATGGGACCTTTTTGCTCTGGTCAGAGTTTTTGATTTCTCCGTAGTTGAGCATCTTGCTTCCTCTGTAACTTGCATTGAACACTTCAACTTTTACACAGTGGTTAAAACATCGTCCTGAAGACTTGATTTCACTAAAAGAGAATCAATGAGTGGGAAACATTAAAAAAAAAATAAGCAGACAACAAAATAAGAAAATTGTTTTAGAGTTCAAGAAAACCCAGAGCAGAACCCAGATGCTAGATCGAAATTTTGTAACATATTTTGTAGAGATGATTCTTACCATGCAGTGTAGTATGCAGAATCAGAAATGGTGAGGTTTAAGAGAAACAGTGCTTCGCCTTGGTAATGCACCCTGGCGTTCTTATCAGAGGAAATATTCTGAATTTGGATGCTATTTTTGTACCATGTAAAATTTTTATTGTTGAAGTTTGGTTGTAAAATATTGTAAGGTACTAAAAAAAGAGACTCCCCTTCAAGAACTCTAACGCTGTCCTCATCCATGGTCTCACATTGTGATTTGCCAGAATCTGAAACTGAGGGAGAAGCAGATAGAGGTTATGATGACTGCAAATGCAAATGTGAAAGGTGTGTTGCAGAAGCTACAATGCCATACCATGAAATGAAAGAGTTTATGAAATGTTCCTTTTCTTTTCTGTTTAGTGTTTTTAAAGATTTTTTTGGCCTTTCTGTCTTGCCATACATTTTTACCTTCTACGTCTTGGCTTTGATGTTTTGCTGACCCATCTATGATAACTTTTGATTCTTCGACCTGGTTAAATGGTCCAGAATTTACCGTCTTGTCCTCATCACTTTTCCTGCAGCTTGCTCAAAATGGTCATGATATGTATTTTACATCGGTGGCCCTATGAGCCTGATAAATACTGGGTGTGCAGCTTCACTGTGGTTTCATTGCAAGATTAAACTGCACATGCAGATGAATCATGTACTGTATACGCCACCTGATTTCCATTCTGATATGGATGCAACCACTTCAACAACAAAGAGAAGTTTGAAAGCATCCATTAACTGAGAGAGAGAGAGAGAGAGAGACAAAGGACATTCAAAGTTAAACCACACTCTTCTGAATCATGTGACATATTTCATATTTAATTACACCAACTTATTAAATTGCTTTACTCATACACTGTCAGCCCTGCACTTAAGCTTTTACCATGGCGTCGATAGATTAAAGTGCTTCTTCCTGTCTGTTCCACAGATGTAATGAAAGTTATGAAATTAGTTAAAATGCTGCTCTCTCAACACTGGTTGTTCAAAAGAACATAATGCTGTGTGTTTTGTTTTTCTTAGGCTTGCATGTTTCCTTTGGTTTTGACTGTCAGTTACTGCCAGTGAAAACTGCCAGTGAAAAACATCTACACCACTGAGCCAGCCGGTAGCTGGAGAAAGCTATCAACTTAGCAGCCTTTCAGTAAACCGATAATGCAGGAACTGGCTGGAAGAAGTTGCAGAAGAAATTGATGACTGATTGCAGAATATAACACTGATCAGTTGTGTAGATTGTTATCAAGGAATTCCTGGTTATCTGACTTAATCTGCTTATCATTTAAGGACTTCTCACAATGTCCTTAATAGACTCAGTGACTGAATAAGAAATAACAGCTAAAACAATACCAAAGGGACAGTGTGAGCACAAGTCACATCATGTTACAGTGCCAACAGTATAACAACCAGACTGTCAAGAGTTTCTAGTTGCAGCATCTCTCTGACATGTTTTTAGAACCTCAAGCTATCCCAGTTCTGCAACAGAGACACACATTCATCTTCACTAGAGAGCCTGTTCACATAGAATTGCTACAAATGTTCACCAATATTTGTAACTGCTCAGTCAAGTTGCATTTTGTGTCATATCTTCTGTACAGGAAGTTCCTAATGTTGTAGCTTGAGCTCATAACAAATCAAAGGGTCAAAAACTTGAATAATTCTTTGATAAATTGTCAAATTGAATACTGATTCGATCCACTGTGAGTCTAAAGTATTGCTAGCTTTAACTGTTCTGTTTTCCAGATGCTGTAGAAATAACTATGGAAGAGATCTGAAATAAAGTAAAGCCTTTATAAAGTTTATAAGTCATCTTCTCACCCTAGTTCTTTTTTCTGTCACTTAACTTGGAGTATACCTATTAGAACCTTAGCATATCCTAAAGCAAGGAAGTTAAAATTGTTAGTAGTAATGAAAGTGTTTGCTTACCTCAAAAAAGTGTGTGTGCTGGCTGCTGGAGTGGAATCAGCTCGATGCTGCCTGTATGGTTGTTTTGCATGGTTTCTCTCTCACTCTCTCTCTCTCACAGACACACACACATGCTTCGTCACCAGTCTGTTTCTCTTTTCTCAAGTTGTCCAAAGGAGAGCCTGTGAAGTATGGACCCGGGGTGGGTCCATGCTTACATAACAGTCACAACAACAGCAGTGCGACTGTTACTTCAACAGGCACACTTGAAAAACTACATATTCTATTCACATGAACAAAACAACCACGTATTAATGCAGGCGGAGTGTAGATGTAGCATAGAAACTTATATCGCCAAAAGCCACTCAGGTAGATCAAAATTAGAAATGCACCCACATGTTTAGGCACATTTTCTTGTTTTTGTTTTTTAAATCTGTTTCATCCATAAGAGAATTTGCTACAAATCTTTAAGATAAAGAAAAGCAGAAGAGAATGGATGGATGAAAGATGTTCATAGCATTTATGTACATTTTCATAGAGTTAGATGTCTCGAGACTGGTTTTAATCCTGAGACCGGTCTCAAGACCACTTTTACGTGGTCTTGGTCTTGTCTTGGTCTCCACGGACTTTGGTCTTGGTCTTGTCTTGGTCTCGCTGTCTCGGTCTTGCTGTCTCAGATCGACATAGTGGTCGGGAAATTTGGAGTCAACAGTATCCATGACACACAACGTAACGTTTGATAATGTGTCTTGCGCAAAAGCATCAGCTCTAAGAGCCGTGCTTAGAGAGTGCTTTGTAGTGAATCAGAAGAGTCGACTCCCTTTGAGCGAGAGCTGGCTCCTCACTTAATTTCCTTTCGCTGTTCAGCTCCCACACAGTGGCTCAGCTATGCTCCAATCCCTCCATATTGTGGCCAATCACATGCGAATATCATTATGTGAAAAACAGAGAGGGTGAGAGACGCGACAGTCAAGTGGAGTGTGCATCTGTCCTCTCAGTAAGTGAGTGAGACAGTAGACTGCAGTAAGGAGGGCTGTGTGAGTGCATCGCAAAAACACATAAATATGTCTGACACCCGTAAACGAAGCAGCATCTGGCTGCAGTTTAAAGACTTTTTTGTCTTGGTCTCGGTCTTGGTCTGGTCTCGACTTTGTCTTGGTCTTGACTCGGTCTGTCTTGGTCTTGTCTTGGTCTTAGTTTAGGCGGTCTTGACTACAAGTCTACATTTTCAGCAGTGTACCTGTTTAATATATTTGTATTGTGCTGCACAGGGAGCTTGCTTATACAGATCTGAACAGACGGAGTGCCTGATGATCATCCTTATGACTTTTCAATAAAGGTAATCCGAGCATGTGGCATTTCATCATTTGGTATATTAAAACTGGCAAGATCAATAAGTCAGATTCTGACTTAGTAATGTTAGGGTCACATGCTTGAGCCCCCACTTGGTGGATTGTATGTAACGCCTCCTTGCAATATTTTTATTATTAGTTAAGGTATAGCAGATAAAGTGGCACTGAAACGATAGCTTGGTGTTCTGTAGTCCACCTGATCTAATATACAGTTTCTACAATTTCTTGTAGGTGAAAAATTACTTGTGAAGTTCATTACCACATCAGAGACACTTTTTACACGATCATGAGCCCATACATGCACCTTAAAGTGAGACCTGTTCAAACACCAAGGAATGTTCAGACCAACTGGGGATCGCGTAGGATTTGCTGACGAAGGCCTTTCTGGTTACGTGTTACAGACACAAGTCACTTGGCTATTGGCTTATCCCATTCTGGGAATTATAATTATGCCATAGGGGGTCCATTGTACCTCTCGGTGGGTTACTCCCACATAGCTTAAATCTGGGACTCTCCGCCATTTGACCCTAGAACAGAAGAAGCTTCTCGGATGAGAGGTGAAAGGTCTTCAAGCAACTTTAAGAAGTCCAGACGCTTTTCTTTCCAAGCTCCTTAGACCTCAGTGGTTATTAAAAATAGCGTGCAAAGTAATGAGAGAAGTGAACATTTTAATGAAAAATAGTTTTAACCTGGTCTGGAGGGTTTTGCTCTTAAAATCATCCAATGACATCAGGAGGTGGACTTGCTTTAATTAGGATTTATGTGGATTTGTTGTGATAAAGAGACTGGATTGGAAACTGTTGGTGTGCTGGACCTGCGTGTTACGGGAGTTCAACGGGGGAAAAGCCTACTCTGTAATTAGGAGGTAACCAATGAGAGGAAATTGTTCAAGACTTGGAGAGGAAGAGCTTGAGAGTTGAAGACCCTGGTGTGGAAACCCTCTCCCTAATAACACAAGGCCTGTCAAGGTGGGTGGAAAGCCTTTCTCAGGAAGATGCAAGATTGATGCACTGTATTTTCTTGGGTTCCAGCAATACATCCATCTACAGATGAGTCAGAGAATCATTTATGAGTAATACTTGTGCATAATGGTCTAATTTCTTTCTCACCAGTCTTTACTCAATATTTAGCACCAAGTTATAAAATGTTTGCATATAATTTAAAGTTCAGCCCACACAGCAGCTCTGAGCTTTTGCTCTTTGAAGCTGAAGCCAAATTTGGATGCTTTGAGCTAAATATCACTATGATAATGATAACACATATACAAGCTCGTAATACGCTGATGCCAAGAAGATTTACAATGTTCAAGTGTGATGACATGCTGTTGCGAAACGTCTTTCAGATGAGTGACCCATTAGTGAACTCACTAGCTTTTGCTGTTTTCAGTTAATCAGATTTAAGACATGGAAATAGGTTCAGTGATAGCCAAGAGCAGAACTCCTCCAAATATGTAGACCATATATAGACAAGCAATGGTAACAGGGTTTGATCTGTCATTTCTTGCCTTCTATAGCTGTCAGTGCTCAGAAAATTCTGAGAAAATCTGTTTTATCAGGAATGAAGTCTAGGTGCCAGCCAAAACAAACAGAGAGAAAAAGACACTTCCCCACGCATAAAACCGCAAACACAGGATGCTGGCGGTGCAGGGAGATCAAATGACCAAGATAAGTAAAAAAGGGGATTTTTTTTAAAAGACTGAAAACAAATTATCGGTGCACAGAAAGTATCGGTTAGGATTAGTCTGAAACTAATCAGAAACTCTGTTAAATATGCAAATGGTTTCTAAGTCATGAAATGTAATTTTATGTCTTGTATTTAAGTCTTCGACAGTATATGTATAGTATAAAATCTTTATAATAGCTGTAGAGATGCTTGTAGATTTCTGATTGTTTAATTTTTATTTGTCTTTTTCTGCATATATACAGTGAGGGCAACATCTTAACGTACACATATGCTTATTGTACTTATTTAGGAGGAGATCGGATCAGTGTTAAACCTGCAAACTTTTATTCTGTTTAACTTGCATATATCTGGATATATATGTGTTTTGGATAAATCTAAATTACAAACCAGGCTTTTCACACACAAACTGATTTTTAACAATTATTATTGTTATCTGGTTCCCCTAGCAGCATCTGGCCTTTGGAAGGGACACAGCACTGGTAACAAGAAAAAGCACAACATTATGGTCATTTGATGTATTTAGATGGTGACGGAGGATCTTGAAAGGTTTCAAAACATCAGCTGGCTCATATTACCACATAGTCATCCATTTAGAGGCTTTTCCACTTCAAGATCATGTCGTCTTGTGTTTAAATTGTATTACTCTTAAAATTCCCTGATTCAGTTACAGCTGGTTTCCTCTTCTTCAGCATACAAAGCACTAAATCATAATACAGAATAATATACAATAATACAAAACAGAAACACCTTTTTTAAGAGATGTTTTAAATGCTAACAGCCTCTTTACATGGACATGTTCATATTTATATTGAATCCTGACTGAAGAATTGTAAATATTCTTACTTGTATAGTTAAATATCTTCTTCATTACTGAAAATCATTTACTATTAGGTGACAATGAGGGATGGAAGGAATTTTTAAAACCATTCTTTTAGCAAAAGTGACAATAAAACACTATAAACAAAACTGTAGAGAAATGTTCCTCATCTGTGTTATACAGATTAAAAATACTGCCAAAGTCGTTAAGGCTAAGCTAATTTTTAAATGCTTCATACTCACTATTTTATCTGCAGTAATACATCACACTGTGTAAAACAACATATTTGAGTGATGGATTGATTGAGTGATTGTACTTTATTGATCCCGAAGGAAATTGGGTTAAGGCTGCCGGCCTAACCAGCGCCAACTCACCCTTCCGACCATACATACATTACACAAACATCACATGGGGAAGACAGGTCGGAGAGGTAGAACAATGGAAATACACAATATGAGGAAAGACGAGGAGAAAGAAGAACTCCACCCAGACTGAGCTCCTGATAGTGATTGTTTGGGTTTGGTTTAGGACGAAGAACTGCATTCCAATTCTGCAGTCGCTCTAATGTCCATCACTGGTCCCAATTCAAGATCTCCCATTACAGAGCCGTGAGCTTCTCCATGATTTTATCCATATTATGTTCAATAAACACAGTCTGAGTGCTCGTGGCTCTACCCACCGTCTATCATGCCGGCCAGCCTTGTGGGATTTTGAGCAGCTGTGACCGCTTTTCATTATTCTTTGATAAGCCAGGGCTGTGCCAGTTCCAATCAGCAGGAACCCCGTTATCATTGTTCCGAATAGGTAGATGTCTTCAACGTCCTCCATTGAGAGTGCTGCCAGGCACACGATATGCCCCTCATTCCAACGAAAGACGGTCGTGTATCCGGCAGCAGATGTTCCTGCAGGACGATCAGGCTCCCCCGCACCCAGGTTTCTCATTGAGAGGGTGTCAATAGCGTTTAGAGACCAATTGATCAAATCCATAATTCCTTGGTTTTTTAGAGAACAAAACGGAGAGGGTCTCTAAGAGTTAGACGAGATAGACAAAAGACAAGAGAAGCCAAGCAGGAAGATAGGAAAGTGAGAGGAGACGGGAAAATGCGACCGCCTCCGCCAAGAGCCAAGAGAGATAATTTGTAGTGGCTGTCCCTGAGCGTGAGCCTGCACCTCTTCCATTTGCCTGTTTAACTAAACCAGATCTTGCGCCCACTCTTTATTATCAAGCTTTTCCTTGCTAATGTACTAAAGGAGTTATTAAAAACTTCTTTATACAGCACTCTAATTCCTCCACATCACACGTTGTCCAAGATGGCCAGTAAGAGGAAACTTATCACACAAGATTCTACTTGCTAATGCTAGCTGTGTTTCCACACAAAGCAAAGCTGGTACTTGGTCTTACAGCAGTGAAGCAGATTTCAACAATCATACCCAATAGCGTCCACAAGATTCCAGTGATGTAGGGATGGATGTAAACAGGCGAGATGGATCATGACAAAGCACTGTTTGACATGAAAAGAGAGATATCGCTTTTACTTTGGTATGTTTTAATTAATGTCTAATTTTGAATTTGACTAGGTGCTTGTCCTGATGGAATGCCATTGCCTAAAACTATTCTGCTGAATAAGTAATCATTTTAATCTTTTATTCCTTTGAAACTGATGTGATGAAGAGACATGATCAGTGAGCAGTACTTGGAAGGGAAACTTGAAAAAAGAATACAAAATATATAATACTTATACATTTATACTCAGTCACAAATACTTAAATAACAGAATATAAATAGAAGATTGTATCAGTTTCTAGTTCAGAAAAACAAAAATGTATCACTTTGTATACAAATAAACGATGCTGTCAACATAAAAAATAATTATCCTTTTAAATATTCACGAAGTCTGCTCCCTTCTTTAAAGGAAATAGTGCAATGTTAAAAATTGCTAGCACACCTGATGATATTGTCAGATATTAAAAGTGTATAAAAAATAGAATTCAGATGTAGCAAAAATGTATTGCTATCACTTATGAAAGAAGTAATAGCAATCATGCACCATAAGAAAAGTCCAGCAGACGCCCTCCATCCTTGTTGCGCGTGTTATGAAATTCATTGTGTAGGATTGTGTAGGCTTGCTTACTGTAGTCCTAGTGAGTCTTAAAAATACAGGTGATGACAGCTGCAAACGCATAAAAGTTTCCATGTGTCAAAATTTAAAGTGTTCCAAGAAACAGGCCTGATGTGAACAAAAGGAATAAGTTGGATCCACATCAGTAAAACTTTAAGATATCGTTTAGACAATAGTTTGGAGCCTTCTTGCAGATACTGGGGGCATGTGGTACCTGAGATTTATCCAAAAGTTTCTCTTTGAGTATAATTCTGTGAATTTGTGTGTCGCAAGAAAGTCTTTCTTCCATTTCAGGGCTCCTTGTTTCCTCTTGATATAACGCAGAGACTCTGGCAAGTGACTGTAATCCACTGGACCATCTGGCAAAACAGAAAGACGTTTTAAACATAAATGAAAATAAACATGTTTAATAAACTGACATTTTAATTTTTATTAAATGAAGTGCTGACTGCAGTGCAACAGGGATTAACAGACTTTACTCCTTGTCAAAACGTATTAAGTTAGCGTAAAAGCTGGAAGTAGACTCTGAGCATTGTTCTTTTGTTACTAATAAGATATAAAGATTCAGTTTAAATTGCTAAGCTTTAATGTTCAGAAAGAGAGAAGCTAACTGCTTCCATCTTTCTCCAGTCTATAAATTTACACACTTTCTAAAAAGTGGTCTTGTAAAAATCTCTTTTTGTGATGCCTGTAAAGCATTATGCATGACTAAATAGGGCTAGAATGCTGAGTTATATAACTCCCTGCTTAACAGAATTCATGTGGCTAGAGTAATTTGAAAAATAAAGAATCTGTATTTATTTACCAATTTCCACAAGAATAACTCTGGGATCATTCTTCGTCAAAGCATCATGGAGGCCAACTTTCTGCTCATACCAGACTTGGCTTTGATTGTCACGTACGCAGGTGTTTTCCTCTGTTTTCCCCTCAGGTGATAAGATGATAAGCAGTCTGCGGCACTGGTGCAGTGCAGCAGCCGTTGCATCGTGTATTGCTGTAAGAGATACATTGCCAGACACAAAACCGCAGGTTAAAACTCTTTATCTGCAAACTGAAAACACCCCGTTTCCACAGGACAAACTATCATTTTGGGCAGAACTGTGACTTCTTCCAGGCAGTCATTTCATCTTTTTTTTTTTAACTTACCAGTTTAGTGTGCATTAATAAAATTAAAGAACCTTGTAAGTGCCTCGAGGCAGCTGTTGTTGTGGTTCAGCACTATATAAATGAAAACTGAATTGAATTGCAATGTATCACCATTACAAACATAAAGGAAACAAACTATAACAATAAGAAGTACAGAAAAAGAAAAGGGAAAAACAGAATTACAGAGGATAGCTAGACATCAGCTCAGGAAAGTATGAAGTCTGTTTTCAACAATCAATAAAGTATTTGGCGCAATAAAGTATAAAGTATCTGATGATTCTGATTCTGAACTGTACTGTGTTCCAGTAATTTAATAAACATGGCTTTTAGCCAATTTCTCCCATCTATTATACTAGGAGTTTAACCAAGAAGCTCTTATTGTCTTTTCATTCTTCTCTTTCTTTCTTTTTTGCAACTATAAACAGAATTCTTACAGATACAGTTGTGGTCAAAAGTTTATATATACTCATCACGAGAATGAATGTGATAGTAGATTTGTTCATGGGTGAAATGATTGTACAGCATACATCTTTAATTACTTTATAAAACTGGAATTTATTGCATGTGTTTTATTATATTTTGCTCAGCTCCAAAGTGTAGTCAGCAAAACAGCATCAGAACATGGCGCTACCACCACCATGCTAGACAGCTGGTACAGTGTTCTTTGGTTCAATAGCCTTGAATTTCTCTTCCAGTTCATGGCATCCTTGAGTCCTGGCGGTTCCTCTGTTGTTCTTGAACATCCTAACTAATGTTCTCTGATCTGAGGATGACATTTTCGGTCGTCTTCCAGATAGTGGCAAAGCAGTGGGACATCCAACAAACTTGTACTTATGTATAGTTAGAGTTCTGAACTGATGGTTTTGGAATCTGCTGTTGTTTAGAAATAACTCCAGACCTTTCCTTCCCAACTGTAAATCTACAGTTTTCCTTCCTAGATCTTCACTGAGTATCTTCACTGAAGAAGTCACTTGGATGAGTGACGAAACGTTTCTCCCACAAAACGCTACGTCCAGATGAACAGAATAAACTTTTGGAGATTTACTTTCCTGGATGATTGAGAATGCATCAAGACGTTTTAACCCACTTTGGCAAGGACTGCCTAAAGCTTGTACGTCAGTATGAGCAAACAGCACGTAAGATGGCGGACTACAGGAACCACCTGAGATTCAGCCTCAGATGCCGACAAAACAGGATTACTCCTAAAAGTCTGCAAATGAGCTCTTCAGTTAAAGGCTTCCGGGCAACAAAAATCCTCCAGAAGGCACAGCATCAGTTGCTTAATGAACGGGTGAGGCAAACAAATTTTACCATCGACATGCTAAAATCTCAAGAGGAGCGGATCCGACAGAGACTGACAATGCTTTTAGATGAGAATACTCTTAAAAAGGTGTTTGACTTTACTGAGAAGGCTCGTCTAGGACAGCACAAGAAGTCTAAGACCAGGCAACAAAGGAAGTTTGACTTACTTGTTGTACATCGGAAACCACCGCAAAATACGGAGAGTGTCCTCAGTGGCCAGAAGAGACAAGGATGCGACACTGAGGATGTGGACAAGTGGGTGAAGAATTTGTCTGACATCCTCAG
>VUQG01026209.1:0-10316 GCA_015106755.1 Etia nguti | reverse complement strand
CACCACTTTGTATTGGTCTTTCACGTGGAATTCCAATAAAATTGATTCATGTTTGTGGCTATAATTTGACAAAATGTGGAAAAGTTCAAGGGGGCCGAATACTTTTGGAAGCCACTGTATTACTGAAAATATGTTTGATTTTTTTTTTTTATATCAATAAGCATAACACAATTAAACATGGACAAACAAATGATTTAGTTCAAAGTATAATGACAGCACTGCAGTGAGACTCCATACAGTTTAAATTATTGGATGATGCGCCTCAGCACAGGAAACATAATTAAATACGTTTAAAAGAAAATTATATTTTAATTAATAAATGTACATTTAATTATGCATATAATAGATTACATCTAATTTTAAACAAGTTAAATAATTATTTAATGTATTCATTTTGGCACTCTTGGCATGCCATAATCTTTATGGGATCAAACTCAAATGAGCTGGGGGCCACTGCTGGCACTGTCATCTCATTGGAGGGCCACTCTAGTGTTTGACTAGGAAAAAAAACAAAATCTGCACTTGCTTTGCAATTATAAATTACAGAAGAAATGGTTGCCTTAATTGTGGAAAAAAACAACTAAAAAAGTACCTCCAAGAGCCAAATTGCATGAGATTTTTTACATCAATCCAGGGGCCGAAAGTAGGGGTGGTGCGGTCAGTTTGAGACCCCTGCTATGGACTGTTTGGTCTTTTTTGATAGCCTTCATTTTGCTTTGTAAGTAAAGGACAACAAGAACACAATGTCCACTGATATGATAAGGTCCTTAAGGCGTTTTCACCACTTCACTGAGTCTAACAAAATACTTTTTTTTTTTTTCTCATATGATGCAAAACTTGTTATTCCACAGAAGGATTAATGTCGGTACATGAAGAGAGAAGCAGATGAATGTGAGGTTAACTTGGATGGTTCTTCTTTTATTGGACTGATTTCAACAAATTTTCTTTGAAACTGTGAATTAAATCATTATTAAAGCATTACCTAAAAATTTAACACAGTTTCAGCATCACTACAAATGCCGCAGAAAAATTATGTATAGACTTTATTATTTTTGTTATTTTTACCTTCTGTTGTATGCCAACAAAATATAAGCATGAGAGAGAGAGAGAGAGACAGAGACGATGGGATCGCCCGTTTTAATTTTAGAAAGAGAGCCGCTCTTAAGTACGGAGGTGTGATGTCATCTCAAGTCCCATACATATGCTGAGCTCTGCCGAGCCCAGACAGAGACGGAGCAAGAGGGAAACACACTGGGCTGCTCCGAGGATATCATGCACATACTGATTCATGCAGACGAGAGAACCGACACACCGTGTTCAGGTAAGAGCCAAAATGTGTTTTAAGGGGTCGAGTTGTGCACATATAGCTATACAAACACACAGAGCAGCATGTGCAGCATCCATCCTCATCACAGGAACACAACACTGGCATGTTTCCTGCACTACGCGTGTGTCTGAACATGAATACACACACACAGAGCTCTGACATCATTACGGATGTGAAGGTTAAATTGAAGCTGGGATGCATTTTTTGAGACACCAGATGTATTGATGAATAATTAAGTGTCCCGTAGGAGCAGTTGAATATAAACCAGTATCAGTACGGGGACAAATGAGGACAGCAGAGGAGTCTTAAAGGCTGGCTTTAAAGAGGGTGGCCCCTGCTGTGTCCATTCACTGGGATGGGATGGGTGTGGCATGTAGCAGCAGACCACTTGTCCTCATCATAACAGGCATTTTTTTTTCACCCTAATGGCTCTCTGTGCACCACCCAGATTCTGCTGATGGAGCTTTGACAATAGATTTGGGTGGTCTGGTACAAAATGAATGTTGACATTCATATCGCGAACAGCCTGGGTCAGCTGCACAGATTTTGTGTTTTTTGTTTGTAATTTGTGTTGTTATTTGATAGAGTGCACAGAAACTACATGTTTTTCACTATATGAAATGACCAGTGTAATGTAATTAGCCAGAATCACTCTTGTAGGAGTGCCCTGTGTTTGTTTTTAAAACTATCAGGAAAAAAACCCTGGATCCTGCCTGGTTCATGCATATATTTTTAATTCAGATTATGAACACTTGAGCGGTTACCCCATTTCTGCTGTCCTCACAGCACCCCTGTAGGTGCGTATTTGTTTTTGCAGAACCTTCATGTTTTTCAGACATACAGTTATGTGAAAACAAAAATACAGCCTCTTTTATTTCTAAGGTTTTTACATATCAGGACATAAAAAACTCCTTTGGGCTTCATCAGGTTCTACAGTTCCTCAAATATAACTTCAAATAAACAAAAACACACGACATATTACACTGTGTCATTATTTTATTTAACAAAAACTAAGCCAAAATGTAAAGACAGTGTATGAAAAAACATCAGGTATCACATGATTAAACAACTAGAAGTGATCATTATCTGTATGAATTTTGGCCCGCTCTTCTCTACAGTGTTGCTTCAGTTCATTGGGGTTTGTGGGTATTTGTTCATGCACAGCTCTCCAGCACAGCATTTCAGTCAAGTTGAGGTCTGGGCTTTGACTGAATCACTGCAAGACTTTGAGTCTTTCTTTTTCAGCCATTCTGTTGTAGATTTGCTGCTGTGTTTGGGATCATTATGCTGTTGTTCTGTTGACCCAAGCTTTAGCTGTCAGACAGATGGCTTCACATTTGATCATTGAATAATTTGGTATACAGAGGAGTTGATGAGCGACTCAGTGGCTGCAAAACAAGGCAAAATCATCACTCCTCCACACTTTGTATGAGGTGTGCTGATATGCTGTGTTTGGTTTTCATCAAGCATGGAGCTGTGCACAGGCACCTGAGAACTGTCCACCCATCAGTGCAATGGGAAGATAAAACACAGTCAGTTGAGTGTGATATTAATGAAGATGCCAGTGTGTCTACTGTAACTGTTGCAGCTGCTGCTGCATCTACAGCATCTTGCAGTATACCACCACAACCACCTAAACCAACCCAGACCTCTATTAGACAGTTTTTGCAGAAGTCTGTGACCCCAGCAAGACAGAACTCCAATTGATAAAGACCTGGCAAAAATGATTGCACTTGATTTCCAACTATTTTCAGTTGTGGATGTTAAAGGAATCAGAAATTTTATTCATGCACGGAATTCTATGTATACAATTCCAAGCAGGAAAACACTCCCAAGAAAAATCATCCCGGGCCTATATGACAGAGAATGTGCATCTTCTTTTTGTTTTGCATATTAATTTATATTTTATTGTGTTGTGGTTTGCAGTGTTTTGTGTTGTTTCACTTTAAATTCGTTTAAAAGGAAAAAGCTGAAAATTTAAATAGTTAAAAGTAGAATTGTAAATAGTTGGTTTTTGTATTTTATAATTTATTTTTTAAATTTTATGTGGAGTGAATAAATAAAAGCATATTTATATAATAAACATATATAAATAAAAAACACATTTTCTTTAACATTAGTAATTCATTTTGTGCATAATTTTATATTGTTGTTGATAATAAATTAATTAAAGCAACAAAACAACCTGAAGAGCCGGTTGGGAGCCGAAAGAGCCGGCTCTTATAGTGAGCCGAGCCGAAAGAGCCGGTTCTCTAAAAAGAGCCGGAATTCCATCACTATTTTCCACATGTGAATAATCTTTCTCACTGTAGAATGATAGAGCTGAAAGTGTTTGGAAATGGTCTTTTAAGCCTTCCCAAGTTGATGGGGAGCAACAGCTGATTCTCCATGATCATGGCTAATATCTTTCCTCCTTTGTGTTGTGTTAACACACACCTTAATGCTTGGGACCAGCAAACTGCCAGGACTGTTTTTATAGAGGTGCTCAGACTTGTTGATGATCAGTTTATCAAACTTCATTTGATTATCAGCTCCTGGCTGCTACCTGTCCACTTGATCGCGATGGAAGCAGTCAGGGTGCAGACCATTTTTCATACACTGCTTCTGCCTCTTGGTTTAGTTTTTGTTACGTAAATAATAAGGCAGTGTAATATGTCACCTGTTGTTGTTCATCAGAGGTTGCTTTTAAAGAATTTTAGAACCTGCTAAGGACCAGATTATTGGATTTTTATCTATACTGGGATATAAAACATTACAACTGAAACAGGCTGTACTTTCTTTTAACTTAAATATAAACCAGAAACTGCATCAAATCTCTTTTTGTATCTGTTAGTTTTTTTTCTTGATTTTCCTTTTTCCCTTTTCATATTGGTCTATTTTTGTATTTATCTTAGTCTCACAGGAAATGTTTCATTGCTGATTGAGTGATGTACAAAAGAAGAATATTTTGCCCCCAGTACTTGTGTTTATCTGCCGCTCGCTAACCTCTCATCCATTTCTCTCCTCACACATTTTTCAGATCTGCAGCGACAGCTCTGCTGGATCAAGCTAAAAGACATTACACAGGAAGTCATTCATTTGTCAAATCATCAGTGTGAAGGGGCCCTGTGGCCAAATCAGAGTGCCACAGTTCGAAGAGCACGTCACCAGATGAACTGTTTCTTCTGAAATGAGGGCGATTTGCGGGAGAGAAAGACGCACACTGACTCATCTCTGTGTCTGACTTCTCTCTGTGAACTCTTCTTTTTTTTTCCCCCTTTCCAAAAGCAACCGGTGTAAATATTTACATGCCGTGTCTGGCAGCTGTATGAGATGGAGAACACCAATTATGAATCTGGGTTTTTGCTTCGTGGTTAAGCCCTTCGAGCCTTGCAGGCAGGGTTGGATGTGAATCTGTTGTGTGTGTGTGTGCGCGCTGCATGCAGCTTGACAAGTAGCTTCACTTTTGGTTTTACGTCATTTTATGGCGAACCACCCTTTTTGCCGCTTATCTGTTTTTTTTCACTGCCTTTTATAGAAGAAAATACTGATTCCCATTCTTGGGAAACAGGCATAGGGGTTTACAGTGACGCTGACGGTGTTTTACAGTCATTAGCAGAAATTCGATACTCGAGAGCTCCTTTTCAGAAACATGACATAGAATAACTATTCGAATGTATTTAACACTGCTAATTCATTTTGCATTTTACCTGCATAATTTATGATAATGCTCATATTATTTATATTTTTATGCCGAAACCTGAAAACAAAAAATACACAGTGCACTTTAAAAGTAGAAAAAGCACAGGAACCAAGACAAAGAATTATTGATGTTGATATGTCTTAATTCCTGTCTGCACCTACCAAGTGTGTTAGTGAGTAACTCACTATTTACCCTGAGACCTCCGTTCTTGTATAGAGTCACTGTGCATATCTGTGTATCTGTCCCCTCCACTGTTTGCAAACACCATGGGCTGTGCCATGTGTACGCATCTGGTTGACATGTGGACTGTGAGGGTAAGCAGGACTGGCCGCAGGGCCATGGAGCTCACCGCCTATCCGCAGATGCTCCAGGGAGACTACCACAGAGTGACGGGCCTCCACTACATGTCGTCCTTCTCGGATGCCGAGGATTGCTGCGACGACACCAGCTCAGGCAGCTCAATCACGCTGGACTGGCAGACACAAGGAACTGGCGGCTGACTCTCATCCAAGAAGTGTTATAATGCAAACATGTAAATAAAAGTGGAGTCATGCACATAAAATGTGTATTTACATTAAATGTGGTGATGTTTCCTGTTTTCTTTCAATTCTATACTCTCTGACAGAAGGAAAAATATGATGTCCAAACATTTGTCTTAAATCCTAAAAACAAATTAAGATTTTACATGAAAAAAAAAAAAAATCAGCCTACAGGTTCTAGACTAAGAGTCCTTTAACATTAAGTTAGTGTTTACTTATTAAAGCACCAGAGATAATATAATAGCAACTCAATGTATTCAAGCATGACAACATGGGCAAGACATCACAATGGGTGAGAAAGGGAATGATCAAAGTGACTTTGAATGCGGCATGGCTGGTGAACCCAGAAGGGCTGCTCTGAGTATTTCAGAAACAGGTGATCTGCTGGGATTTTCCTGTACCACCATCTCTTGGGTTTTTCTCTCTGAAAAAGAGAGAATTCTGTAGCAGCAGACAACCACACTGCTCCTGTCAGCTAAGAGCAGCAAACTGAGCCTATAGCTCACACAGGCTCACCAAAGTTGGAAAATAAAAGATTACAAAATCATTGCTTGGCGTGATGGGTCTCGATTTCTTCTGCAACGTTCAGAATTTGGTGTGGCATGAAGGCATGGATCCATATTGTCTTGTACCAACGGTTCAAGTGACTGAGCGTACCGATCTTCTGATGCTTACAGAGCGATAACGCACCATGTCACACAGCTTCAGTCAAACCGCTTCCTTGATGTATAGATGTAGTAAATGGCACTTAAATAGTGCTCTTGTCTAACATCCATAGACACACAGTATGAAAGGATACAGTTAATTAAAAAGTATTTCCCTAAACATGCAATATTTAAGTATAAAGTATTAGAGAACAAAAATTATCAAAAAGTAAAAAAGTAAAAGTAGCTCCAAACACACTTAAGTGCAGTGTTAATTCAGTAAAAAAACAAACAAACTTGTCTATGTAAAATGATGACTAATCATGGTGTTGAGCAACTAGGTTACATACAGAGGGCACAGCTGGATTGCAACAGAAATGTTCTGTTGTAACCTCTCTAGGACAGGCAGGGACATAGTTTTAAATATAAAGCTGTTGCTGCTGGATATATTGGAAAGAATTAGTTGCATTTATTGTGTGATAGATGAATTCTAACAATTTTAAATATCTCGATAAATCTTTATAAACAGTGGACCTATTATCCCCCCAAAACCCCATCCCCTTAGAGACTGTGTCCGCTCCAAAACAGACAAAAACCAAACTAAAAACCAGCAAAAAACAACACAAACATAAAAAATTACAAAGAAAGAACAATACAGTATCAACATCTCCACCAAAGAGTAAAACAGTGAAATGTGGATTATTAAACATTAGGTCTCTCGCTTCCAAGTCTCTGTTAGTACATGAGTTGATCAACAAATCAATTTACTCTGCCTTATAGAAACCTGGTTACAGCAGGATGATTATGTGAGCTTAACTGAATCAACACCCCAGAATCACACTAACTATCAGAATCCTCAAAGCACAGGCCGAGGACGTGGTGTGGCAGCAATTTGCCACACCAGCCTATTAATCAGCCAAAGACCAAGACAGACTTAATTCATTTTTAAAGCCTGATGCTTAGCCTTGTCCACCCTAGCTGAAAAACACAAAAAACAGTCCTATTTATTATTATCTATCATCCACCTGGGCCTTACACAGAGTTTCTATCTGATTTCTCAGACTTTTTATCTGATTTAGTGCTCAGCTCAGAAAAAAATAATTATTGTGGGTGATTTTAACATCCATGTAAATGCTAAAAATGACAGTCTCAGCACACACTGTCAACACATCCTGTCTTCCTTCTCTCCCCAACTGGTCGTGGCAGATAGCCACCCCTCCCTGAGCCTGGTTCTGCTGGAGGTTTCTTCCTGTTAAAAGAGAGTTTTTCCTTCCCACTGTCACCAAAGTGCTTGCTCATAGGGGGTCATATGATTGTTGGGTTTTTCTCTGTATGTAATATTGTAGGGTCTGCCTTACAGACCCTACAATATTACTCTCTGTGTTGCTTTTTGGATGATTCTTTATTTATTTTTTTGACGTTGTTTAGCAACCCTTTGAGGTCATCTTATATCTCTTTTTAAGGCATTTAGTCCCATTTTATGATAGTTTTCCATCCCGTTCATTGTGGTCTTTTGATTGATTTCCAGAGAAGATTTGGCCCAGAGGTTTAGTTATTCACTCATGACACTAAAAAAAAAACTACCTCTTTCTGACTCCATACTGCTATTGTTGGAAAAACTCAGTTCTGTTTGTTGTTAGGCGTCGTTTCTCGGTGTTTCAGTATGCAGAGCATTTTAAAGTGCGTGGGTCTGGGAGGGGAGGCTGTGTAAATACAACAGTGATCAGTAGTGGGCATGTTTTTTTGTGGGTGCTAGGATCTAGCAGAAAATGAAAAAGAGCAACAACAAAAGAGTGATTAGGAGGTAAGACTGTCTACATTAGCCTACTTGTTTAGCTTAAAGCATGGTTGTTATGGGAACACTGTAACTAAAAAAATATTATTTCATCCCTAGTGTTTACACATCAGTTTAGGGTTTATTCTTCTTCAGATACCAGCTTCTATTCAAGAAAAATAATAATACAGTATAAGAGGATAAAGTAATGTAAAACTCAACATTTTGCTAACTAATGAAAACTTTTGATTAATTCAGTACATGTTGTTTTGGCAGTGAACATAAGCAGTAACACAAAAGGAAGAAACGTGACACGCTTCAGCAGTGATCCACCCAGTCGTTATCCACACCTGAGGGAAATCAAGCCGGTGCACTAATCAAATCCTCCCAGTCTTCCTGCAAAGCTCTCAGACCACAAGGACAAACTGTCTCAACGTAAGTAACAAGTCTTTTTTTTTTTTTTTTTTAAAGTTTGAGGGCAGGTAGAAAAGACAGAGGCAACAAGTGAACCATGTAGGTTAGAATCAAGTGCAGCAGATATCTGAAAAAATCTTTGAAAAGTGAATACAGTGGCAAAAATTGCATGTCTGTCCATGTGGAGCCAATCTTTAAAAAGAAAAAAAACCCAATAGCCACATGAAATTTCAAAATCTGACCCCTGTTTTCGTCTAAGAAACAGCTGCAGTCAGAGGATTAACTCTGACTAAAAGTAGGTCAACTTTCTTACTCAAAAAACTTCGTCAGTGTTTTGTCTAATGACGTTACAGTAATTATAGTTACACAGTTTTGTGCAAGTGGAATTCCCTTTTAAGCCTTTGACAGCACTGTGACGTATAGAGCTAGGGTCAGTGCCAATAGAGTTACACCATTTCAAAAAGCTTCCTTTACCCTTGATCCAGCTGTCTCATGCCCGCACTGAGTTCATGGCAGCCTATCTCACACACTGGGTGAGAGATCGGGTACACCGTGGACAGCCCGTGGTTTACCTCCACACTGCTATAGAAACACCATTTAACCTGAAAAGCAGGTCTTTGAACAGGTTCAGGATTAAAACCTTGTTGCAAAGCGACTTTTGCACCACTGTCTCCACTCCTCTCATCCCCATTCGGTTGCGACAGATAGCCGCCCCCTCCTGAACCTCGTTCTGCTGGAGGTTTCTTCCTGTTAAAAAGGTTTTTTTCCTTCCCACTGTCACCAAGTGCTTGCTCATATTGTGGGTCATGTGACTGTTGGGGTTTTTTCTCATTATTGTAGGGTCTTTATCTTACAAGGCAACTTTTGTTGTGATTTGGTGTTATATGAATAAAATGGAGCTGAACCACTGTGCTGCGAGGCTTCTCGTTTTATTGGCTAACTCGTACTCATACCCCAAGTTGGGCCACACGTCTATTGTCTAATCTTCTGTGAGAACTGATAAGTTGGATTTTTTTCTTTTCATCTCAATATTCTCTTCACACTGCAACCTGCTATTACAGACACAGTTTTTAGACTCTCACACATTCATGCACACACATCAGGAGGGACTTAGAGTTGGGTGTCTTGTCCAAGGACACTTCAACATACATACAGACTGCAAGGAGCTGGGGATCAACCTCTGACTCTCTGAATAGTTGCAAACCTGCTCTAAATCCTGGAGTGTGTATAAAAAAAGAAAGTTAAAAATCATAACTGAACATGTCAAATTTTGGTATTTATCCTCCAAGATAACGGAAAGGGCAAAACTATCAGGCTCCATTTGAATGATTTAAATTTGCTACCTGGTTCCAAGCAGAAGAACGAACGCCCCTCCACTTTCTCCACATGTTACGTGTAGCCACCGGGAAGCAATTCTGGAATTCACAGAAGTACTGCATGAATGAGAGTGCTTTCATCATTGCCGTGAGTGGGTGGAGACACTGCTACAAAACAGCCTGCCCTCATTCTCACTCTCACTCTCCCTTTTATTTCAGCAGCACGCTGCAATCTCAGAGCTCTCCTTTAAGTTTTTTTTTCTTTTCTCCCCTGTTCTCGCTGCAGCTCTGCGTGGATTACAGCAGTCATGTTAAGAAACTCGGTTTTCTCCTGCTTTGTGTTCTACGGCGTGCTGCTGGTGTTAAAGATGTACGTAATAGCGGTCATAACGGGACAAATGAGACTGCGTAAAAAGGTGAGTGAGCTCGCTCCTTTAGATGCAACTTGAACGTAAACGCTGTGTAAGTTTTTCTTCTTCTTCCTGTTTGTTCTCTGGTGGAAAGTTTGGTTTGTTTTTTTTTCGTTTCTTCCCTGAAAGGCTTTTGCCAACCCCGAGGACGCGCTGAGACACGGAGGTTTACAGTATCACAGAGAAGATCCATATGTGGAAAGATGCCGG
>VUQG01026204.1:0-10076 GCA_015106755.1 Etia nguti | reverse complement strand
TATCTGCTCACTCTTTGTGTTGTTTTTCGGGCTTCATAGATCTGTCCCATTTCTCTGAAGATGTGCTCCAAACCAAAAGTTGCAGACTGAAGTTCTTTTTTGATATGTCTTCAAGTTCAGTTTGTTTTTTTAATACCAGATATGATTTGTCATGTTTGTTCTTCAAAGCCAAGACCTCAGACCACTTTTCATCATAACTTTTGAGAATTGAAGAAAGATCATGTGTGGAGAGGGCATCTATGAAAATCTGAGTCCATTTTAGGAAATACTCTCTGTCTGTTGGTGGCAATGATGAGAGACTTCCAATGAACAACTGCATCAGTTTACTGCAGGAAGCAGCACATTGTTTCTGACGTATGTTCATCAGTTTTTCTTCCTTTTGACTTTTCTCCTTTCCAATGTCTCCTCTGAGATTAAACATTTCTCTGTGTATTTTGCTCCACTGATGCCACAGTTGGCCTTGACAAGGGAGAAATTCATCTTTAATCTTTGAGACATCCATGTTATCCTTTTTAAGCAGATTGATTATTTTCATAGCAGCAGATTTCCCTCTTTGACAGGCTGGGTCAGTTTCATCCACTCTGATTCCAGAGAGCTCAGCCATGGTTTCAAGATGGAAGAATGGTTTCAAGATGGGACCATCAAGAGAAGAAAAAACCTCTCTAATGATCCTTTTCAGGTGTTCAGATACATCTGCGAGGTTTCTGTCTTTGAGGCCCATTATGTATTTCTCATTTATTGTCTTAACAGCATCACAGCTGTCATCAACAGTGAGACAAATAAGAGGCTTATGAGACTTAAAAAGAGATGATATAAGTGACCAGCTTTGTACATCTTTTTGCACAGATGCCACAAGAAAAATATTGATGGAGGATTTTTCAATCAGTATGTCACGCTGTTTTTCAATCAACAGAGCATCACCATGGAGATTACAAAAGGCAATACAGTCATTGAAGGCATCATTAGGTTTTCCAGCAGGGCAGTACCAGGCAATCTCTGCCACACCATCCATCAAATAGCAAGACTTGGTGCTTCCTGGGCAGTTTCTGTGGAAGAAGGTGTCGTGATGGTTGTTGATCAAAGTGTTCATCAGCTGAGATTTAGACACTGACAAAGAACCCAGACGGTAAAATGACACCAAGGGTGTTTCAGCTTTGTAGACGGGAACACTCTTCATGGTGACAATGTTTGGGTTATCTTTGATTTGATTTACCCTCCAAGTTTTTGTTATTTCTCTAAAAGTCCACAGAGGAAACTGAATCTCCTTTGTGACTGGGTCAGGAACAAGTAAAGGTAAGGCATACTGACACTGAGAGAGCTTCGTAATCATCATTTGTTTAAGGAAGCTGTCTGAGCAGTGAAATACTGCCATCTGAATGTCCATTGGATGCACATGAGTCTGTTCTGTCTCAATACTGGTGCTCAGTAAAGCCAATAAATTATTCAAATCATTCTCAGTGATGTCAGTCACTTGAACACTCTTTGGATGGGTTGGACTGTTGTGTCTTACAGGAATATATCTGGCCCTGTAGTCTAACATCATAAGCTTGTGAAGAAAAGTGTGAGCTATATCTTTCTCAGATGTGACATAGTGCTGTTTCATAGTCGGAAGAATTTGGAGAATTTCTGCTGATGAAAACTTCTGTTGAAGTTTGCCTTGAAGGTGAAGTCTCTGAAGCAGCTTTTCGGTTTGTCTTTGATGCAGTTTCTTTCTGCTGATTTCCTCAGAAATTTCCTGTGACTGCAGAATATAAGCATATAAACATGTGCTGTATGTAAAACATTATAATACTATAATGTTGATAAAGTAAATAGTCCTTTAGATCTTTTTAAATAAAATTTTGACTTTCTTACCCTTCTGCTACTGTCACCTTCTGTGGTTTCTGTAAGTTAACAATAAACCAGAACGACATCAATATGTGATGGAAACAATATTTTTTTCTAATGTTTATTGCAAATGCATTTGACGTTATAGCCTTAACCATATTTTACTCATTTGTGTTACTTTATAAATAGAGTATTCATTAAAAATGTTACCATTCTCTTGAACGTTGAGTTTAATTTTTCCTCCTGCAGTTTTTTTGTCACCATTCTTTGACTGTAAAACATCAATGTGTTCATTCAGTGGATGACTCTGAAAAAAAAGACAACAACACACATATGAGCTGTCAAAATGGATGACATTATAGTTTCTGTGTGCATTCTTACAAATAGTCGATGGATTCATCTGTTAAACTGTGAATTTGAAAAGCAGAAACTGTAGAAAAGCAAAGGTTTTCATTTACTATTTTGCTGTGAGTGAATACTTATTAGTACAAGGGTCAAGGGTCCAGTGGTGCCTACTGTTGCAGCCTAAATATGACCAAAGGTTTTATTTTCTTCAAGTATTTCTTCAAGTAAGTAACATTGTAATTGTAAAAGAGAGGTTGTTATAAGCCAGCCTGTGACTGCAGCGATAGTCAGTCAAATGTAACATAAACTGCATGATGCTTTTAAGATCTGGAAATAATCAGTAGTCTGTATTAATTAACAATAATTTAATCTTTCAAAATTTCTATTATCTTTATTTTGTTTCATTGGGAACCTGATTTTCAAACCCACATATTCCCTTTGTCACTACTGAAACATTTTATTTGGAGATTAAGGATTGGAATTTCAGGAGTGGGACCACGCATCCTAACACGCTCCTTCCGGTTCTCATCTATATAGGTTCCCCCAGTTCTGCAAGCTGTTCATTCTCGTTTACGTGCCCCACCCTCCGTCCCTCCCCTATTCAATTCTTTAACTTCTTCACTCCTATTCAGTACATGGGGATCTGCCCAGCCCGGGAGCCGTCGCCAGTCCCCTTCGAGGCCTTCCCCAAACCGCAGCTCCATTCATGTCCAAGCATTCACCTTTACCTACTAAAATGCTATCAAACCAAATAAGGACGTGGGCCCAGCTAGTGAAGGGTTCTCTAAGTTCAGTCATTTACCTGCTCATCAGTTCTGATCTTGGTAAAATCTTCTAACATCTTCATTTAATGCAGTGTTTTCCCTTTGTTAAGAATTTTGGGACTTGTGTTTTTCTATCGTGCGAAGAATTGGAGATCAGTAAATCAGCCAATGACTCATGCCTTGAGTTTTAAAGGTTGGGCTCTACATGCATTTTGCTACAGGAATAAAGGTTGAGATATAGAACTGTTACTCTCACTATAGTGTAATTTCAAAATCATGTGCCAGGTTGTTTACTTCATGGAGGATAAAGGATGACAAGTTATCAAAAGACACTCCTAGACAGTACTTCCTACCCAAAAGTTCAAATCTCCTTTACTGGAAAACAGATGACTGCTTATAAATTAATACAGGATTTTTTTTGTTGCCATGGTCCCGTGCCAACTAGCAGCAATGATGGAGAGGAGGTCACAGCCCAAGGGTAAGCACTGGATAAGAGAAATGATCCAACCCAAAACTGGAAATAATACTAAAAAGGACAAAATAAATAGTGAAATACAAAAAAAAAGAAAAAAAAGAAAAGCAGATGATGGTGTGTTTATTTATTTATTTAATTATTTGTGTAGTAAATTTTAGATTTTTATGTAGTTTTACTGACCTTTTTTTCTGGGTGGAGGGTTTGTTTTGAGGGATGTGAGTTGTCATGAGTGGAATCAATCATGAGTTTGTCTTGTCTTTTGTTTGTTTGTTTGGTTATGAACATGTGTACTAAATATATAATTTTAAAAAATTAACATAATTCATCTTTGTGAGAGTAACCACCAAAGATTTCATTTTTACCTCTGTTTCAGTTGTACTCTCATCTGACTCAACTCCTGAAGGGAAATGTAACAAAAATCAGGTTTTAGGATCAGAGAGAAAATAAATGTTTGAAGTATTACTTTATGAAAAGCTTGATAAAAGAAATCTTCAGTTTCTTTTTTATTTGAAAATGTGGAGCCTTCAAAATATATTTACATGCATATATCACCCTTGTTATGTGTTGAAAGAATCTGAGGTGTTGTATTTGTCTTTGTATGATCATTTGTATGATCATCATTTACAGTTAAAGGGTCAGAGCATACAAATATCACACATTAGTTTGAATAGCTAGTTTTTAATTACACCTCAGGTTAAATTAGAACAAAAACATTTTAGTGTTAAAATCTCTGTAGTCTGTAGTCAAAGTTTTCATTATAAATTTAGCCTTCTCACTGGTTGCAGATGGTTCTAGAAACCTGATTTCAGGACATCGCGCTGCTGTTGTGATGTCATGAGTCTTACCTGAGTGTTCAGCATCAACAGGTTTTTTCACGAGAGAAATCTGGAAAAATAAATACTTTTATTTAACATAACAAGACATGGCTATTAATTAATTTTTTTGAATGTGTATTAAAATATCTCATATTAATAAAGATCTAACTAAGCAATTGAAATCAACCATCAAACTTGGGATCAAAGAGAATACGCAGTTCTACAAAAGAATAAATAGTGTGAACACTGTAAACAACAGGTGCAATAATTTTGGTTTAAGGAAGACTTCTCAAATGGAAATGCTATTGATGAAGACTGATTATGTTGAAAACATTTTACCGTGGTTGTAGTTTGACTTTCATCCGACGCATCTATTAATATAAAACAAACAAACAAACAAACAAAACATCTGTACAGCATCAATATAAAAAAAATTTCATAGCTAACCAAAAAAATAAAAAAGATTTCAATGTGACTTCAGCTGACCTTTGTCATTTTTCAATGATCTGCTTTTAGGCTCTCCTCCTTGTCCTGCTGTTGTTGTGTTATGACGGTCTTCCATGTCATCAGCCTCTTTTTAGGTCTTTCAAAGATTAAAATAAAATGAGATAAACTGTATTTTTACTTTTTTTTTTTTATGAAAAAGTGAGAGCTATAGTTATAATATCTATAGAGATGTGTTTGTTTGTGAATGATTTTACTTAAATATAATCATAAAGGTGACAATAATTCTTTCGAGTTACTGCTGCTAAAATGGCCCCAACTGTTGGTTTCAGTGTTCAAAAAATACAAAAACAGTGACCTAATTGCAGAAAACATCCAGGTGTTTCTGTCTGTTCATGATAAAGTTATACAGAGTATGAACTGTTACAAATATTGCATTAAATTTAACAATTGTATCTTAAATATCTGATGGATTATATCAAACTACATCCATTTGATAACACAAGTAAGATTACATTTCTATGTAATAAATATATTTTTTAATATAAGCAAACAAAACAATGCCAAATTAAAGTGAAGGAACTCAGGCAGTGGTAACTCACTAGCAAGCAAACACATTCAGGGGGTGTGAGGAGACTGGACTGCTTCCTTGATGAGCACTGAACTGTTGTCATTCAGATAAACTGAAAGGCAGTCAAATGTTGGTGTGTGGTTCTTTTATTGAAAGATACACAGAATACCAAACTATGAGATTTTCCTGTGGTCAGTGCAAGCAAGGGCTCAGCTTGCCCATGTAGGTAAATCTGAAAACTGACATGAATGAAAAGATACAAAAATGAACCTAATTTCTTTCCTTCAATCTCAAATAGAGTTCTGTCCCATGGAAGATCTCTTTCTGCTGGTTTCAACTGTGATTTAGTGCCATCTTGTGGCTGTAGTTTGTATTGTCTCTAGAAACTATCTTGACTCCCAGTCAGTGGAATACATATTTTCTGTCAGTTTTAGGGGTTTGTCTATGTGCCAGGAGACCTGAGGAATATACTACAAATGAAGTTCAACAAAGCCACACATTCTTTGCATCAGCTGTCTTGACAAAACCTACAACCCCAGTTGGTATCATGACGATGGCCATCAGCTTTCTCTGTTAAGCAGTGTTTTCTGCTTCAGGCTCTGTGCACGCTCACATAAAAATTGGAGTAAAAATGATCCTTATTAGTGCTGCCTGCTTCATTCTGAGATTTTATCAGATGATGATGATAAAATGGTGATTAAAAATCTCTAAAAAACAAAAATATGGCAGTAAAAATGCAAAAGATCAATGCTGCAGAAAGTCATTAATCTTGGAATTTAGTGCACAGAGCAGTAAAACATTTAAATAATATTTATTTACTCAACTTTATTTATTCACTGAGTGTGTGCCCGATTCTTCTGTTTATTTTTAAGGTGCTTGTGCACATTGGCTTTGTGGTACATCCCTGATTTTTCATTAGAAAGTAACCCAGGAAATCACTGTGATTCATCATGTCAGCGGATGAATTGTCTCATGTGTGATGTGGATGAGTTAGAATGTAGGATAAATAAAAACTTTTAACAACTCCTTTAGCATGTTAGCAAGTAAATCTTTCGCAAAGAAGATCCAAATGATCAACTTCTATCATAGAAGGAGTTTAATGAAACAGGTTTAAAAAACCGAGATCCTGACAACAGAAACACAGCTTCAAGGCATTAAATTAATCTATAATGTGATCATTCTGAAAATTTCATTTTAATTTACAATGATGCTTCTTTCTAAAAAAAAAAAAAGAACAACTCCAAATGTTTCCTCTGACTACCACTCCACACCCCCATAGCATAGAAAACCCACAAGATCTTCTGTATCAATATGGAAAGTTGTTTTTTTTTTCTTTTAAGTACTCATGCGTGCACATATTTTACAAGGTTTCAGCACATACTTGCACACACTTTACAGAAAAGTCACCCAATAAAAAAAAACTCACCTTTCCAGAGTGTTTTCTGAGCTATAACTGGTGTGTGTAGATGCTGTTGCCTTCTTATAAATCCTACCACACTTGTCTTTATGTATGGTGACATCAGTAATATCAGATGCAAGGCCTGCCCCTACCAAACTCCTCCCACCTGCTTTCAACAAATTGAATATGACATGAGAAATATAAGGACCTTTTGAATGTTGCATACACATGACTTTGAAATGTGTGTCATCAAAAGTAAAAGTGAAAGAATTAGCCAGTGTTATTTCACAACAACAGTGACCCAAAGGCACTATATATCACAGGATAACCCTAGGGAACTCTACAATGTTAGAGTGAATACCTGAAAATTAAGATGATCCACTGTGAGCAGCACTTGGTGACAGTGAGAAGGAAAAACTCCCTTTTTAACAAGAACTCTCCAGCAGGCTCATGCAAGGGTAGCCATCTGCCATGACCTGTTGGTGGTTGGTGGTGGTGGTGAGAGATATGGGAGCAGGAACTAGATTTAATAACATGCAGTAGTTGTGTATAAACATTTGGGGAGTAACCTTGGGATATGTTAATGATAACATCATAATATCATTCAGACACTGCCCAGCACAAATGAGGCAGTTACTGGACATTCGTTTCCTACTCACTGTACTAATCACTGTATTTTCATCAGATTTGTAACTGAGTCATTAAATAGACACAAATATAGGTCAAACACAGTTTTATCTTAAACATGTTGGGAATGAACATTTTAGGTATTCAACTAAAATTTGTTTATATTTATATCATTCTCATTGGAAAGTGTCTGATTTGCAACAGCTTCATTTTTCAACATGATGATGATACCAAACTCACTGCCAATCCAGTAAAAGGATGGAAAAACACACAGTGGAACAATATCAGTCATGGACTGACCTCAATTTTAATGACGCAGTGTGAGTCTGATCATCTCGATAGAGAACAGAACAAGAGGGCAGTCAACACCCAAAGAAGAACTCTGAAGTTCTCTAATTAAAAAACTTTCAGAAGAAGAAAGCTGACACTGGAAGCCTTAATAAACAGCTCACTATTGGCTTTCTTCTACTCTGCTTCAGCATCTTTCTGTTTGACTCCAATAAATATTCCTCATGTGACAAATTTATTAGTAAAATATAAAGATATAAAGTTTGGTTCGAGACTTTTGCACACACTGTTCAAGACCTGAGTTACCTAAGCACTTTTACAATTTGTTTTTGTTCCCTGTTCCTTGTTCCTGCAGGAATGAAAAAGTATATGCAAATGAACGTGATTATCTTGTGTCTCAGTTTCCTTCTCTGGTACAGAGTTTCTGTTAGACAGGGAGTAATATCTGACAGGTTAGACCTTTTGTCAGGAATGTGCAGAATATGCATGGTGTCTTTGTGAATTTGGTTAGTTTTATCATTGTAGCCATGCATCTAGTTAATGTCCACCTTTATAATGAAATCATTTTCACAGACGCTTTTATTTTACAGCATACACTTCCTAACAAAGCAGAAAACAGAACATTAAACTGAGACAGAGGTTTCATTAACTATACACTATACTGCATTTCCGTGTATGTTTGCACATGTTTTAATAAATTGCTGCCCTTTTTCCCAATTTTCCAAAATATAACAAAATGAAGGCTGGCTTGAGACTTTTGCACAGTATACGGCTGTCACGGCGGGGTGCGCCGGTGTGATGATGAGGTTGACTCAGAAGCAGACACAATGGGAAACAAAATTAATTTTCAAAACAAAGCGAGCCTTTATTTGGCTGATACATGAGTAAATCAAACAACAACAATAACCAAGACTATGAACTAAACTATGGTTTTAACTATGACTGTGACCATGACTATGATTAACATGGAGGTTACACAGGCAGACGACCTGACAACAAGCAGTAAGAGACAAAAGACTTAAATACACACATGAGGTGATCAGGGGAAGTGGCCACACATGGGGAAACAGCTGACACAAACAAATCATAATGACACCACAGGGGAAGTGTAAACTAAGCACATAGAACATGGAAACAAGACTTTCAAAATAAACAGGAAACGCAGACGTGACCCGAACTTGACGACATGAACCATGCAGACATAAAACATGACAGATATGACACACTCAACAAAAAGGGGGACTTTAACACAGGGGAAGATGACACAAAGGAGTCTAAATGAACTAATAACTATAACTAGGCAACCTAGGAGCTAAAGAAGACTAAATGAACCAAAACATAAACAATGAATATCAAAATACAATGAAAAACAAAAAAACTGGGTCACACGACCCAGGACCGTGACATGTCTGCGTGTGTAGTTATTTAAAAAGTTTTAGGACTTAAGGAAGTTGACTGTTGTTTTTGTTCCTTGTTCCTACAGAAATGAAAAAAAGATGCCAATGAACTTGATCATCAGTTCACAGTTTCCTTGTCTCTAGAGTTTCTGTTACATAGGAATAAAGTTGCTGCATAATCAAAATCTACATATGGACCGGCCGCACAGATGTTTTTATTACCTCTGACAGATTGGCCTTTTGTCCGGAATGTGTGGATGTAAGCCAAAAGTGCATGCATGGTACCTTTGTGACTTTTGTTAGTTTTGTTATTGTAGCTGTATGTTTTCCTGGTTCTCTGGGTTTCTGTCTCTCTCCTCTGTCAGTATGAGTGTTGTGCTTCTGTATTTTTATTAATTGTTTTCTTGGTCTCTGTCCTTGCTGATCTCACACCTTTGTAGACCTTTTTTAATGCATTAAATAAAAGAAGTCACTCTGCTGGACTTGTATTTTAAGAGTCTATTCTTACAAGAAGGAAGTCAGTCAGCACAAAGCACTGATAGTGTTGTAGTGAGGAATTCACTGAGCAAAGGAAACAGACCTTACTTAAAGAGGCATCTTCCCCCCATCTTTACTACCCTGCTACCAGGCAGAAAACCAGTCAACCTACCCAGGTCAAACACACTTCAACAGGATATATGGAACAGATAGGTTAAACAAGAACTTAATTACCCAGAGGCAGGAAGCAGGACACTGTGTCAGTTAAGGAGATCCCACATGCACTTCTATGATCTGCAAGGGTCAAGCATAAAAAGCATAAATCCTTTATATTCCCCAGTTTTGAATCTATATGAAAAGAAAAATCACTGCATGCAAACATTCATGAACAAAATGTTAACATCCAAAAGATTTAAAACAAGGCATCATAAACATGAATTAGAAAACTAGACTATTGAATTGGTGTCACAGGCATCTCTAGTAGAAGATACAAAGCAAAGTTAGGAGAATAATAAATACCATAATTATGCATAGGAGCTGGCTTCACAAGCACTATAGGTCTCTGTCAGCACTGTCAAATGGAACACACGTAATTGAGTCAGAGGAGAGCTGAAGAATATATATATATATATATATATTCTTCAGCT